>PVHY01006907.1:16182-71187 GCA_004024945.1 Uropsilus gracilis | reverse complement strand
AGGGAGAATTCCTTCTACCTTCTGGGTTATCCCGGTTAGGTGGGAGAGAGGAGCTGTTCGAGTTCCTCCCAGCTCGACTCCGCCCTCTGCCAGGAAGGCACCTCAGCCCCTCTGTGCACCTTCAACCCGCTCACAAATCTCTCCCTTCAGGTCTAAGCCCCAACCCCTGGGGGTGTCTTGGTGACGTTCCAGGTGTCGTGAGGACTGCCGGTAGCGTGTGTTCTGGCGGGTGACTGGGAACACGGAATGGAGCTAGAGTGCCCCATTATAGTGGGTGCTTCCGTGTCCTCTTTGCACTAATTTTGCTTTTTTTTTTTTTTTTTTGCCTATGGAACCGCAGGCTCCTGTTTCCCGGGGTACCATGGACTCAAGCAATCCCCAGCCTCAGCTTCCCAGGTAGCTAGGGTTACAGGCTCGCACCACCACACCCAGCTATAGTTTTCTGGAACTAGGTCTTGCTACGTGCCCCCGGTGGGACTCAAACGACGATCCCTGGCCCCAGCCGTGACTTCTTAGGCTACCGCTTAGAGGCATGCACCACCATGCCCGGCCTGCAATTTCTTAATCTGCAAAATGAGGCCGCAGGATTAACTGGGTAAATGCAGAAAACACCTAATACATTTGAGATGCTCAATAAAAGTTAGTCGTGCTTGCTTTTCACAAATTGACTCATTTTGGGTTTTTTTGTTTGTTTTGAACTAGGCCTCGCTATTTTTGCCTGTGGAACCGCAGGCTCACGTTGCCCGGGGTACCACAGACTCAAGCAATCCCCAGCCTCAGCTTCCCAGGTAACTGGGGTTACAGTCACGTACCACCATGCCCAGCTATATATTTTTGGAACTAGTCTTGCTACGGACCCCAGGAGGCACCCGAACCACGATCCCTAGCCCCTGCTGCTTCATAGGCTGAAGCTTACAGGCACGAGTTACTGTACCCGGCTTCATTTTGTGACCTAAAATTTGTCACTCGTAACAGGCTATGGATTCCCAGAGAGATGGGGTGGCATTCTCTATTTCCTTCACCCTTACTTCAAAATTACTTGTGCCAAGGCCTGGCTCATCATAGGCATACAATTAATGGCTGTAACATTGTGACCATGATTGAATAAATAACTGAATGAAGAATGCGGTAGCATCAGAGGGGCCTTTAATATTTGTGCAGTACATGCTGCCTCCGGGGATGATAAGCAGTCAGAGGAAATTATGTCTTTAAAGAGCAGTTGAAGGAAAACAACTCCAGAGAGTGAATTCTGAGGCTGTATTTTTGGTTCCTTTGAGTGATCATTTGCACAGTGTGACACCCTGCCATCAGTGGAATCTGACCAGCCAAGAATTTGGTGTCGTACTGTTGTTCTTATTACATTTCCATCCATCACTTACCCTTTCACCTTTTCTTAAATGGCACAGCTTTTAAAAATAATAAATAGTATATTATTGCCCAGAAGGGAAATACATAAAGGAGCACTAAGAAGCATGCCTATCCCTCAGAGGATGAGAACAATTTTTATACACACACAAACAGAAGCCATGTGCTCCTTTTAGAGGATAAAGGAGGATTCTTTTATTTGGATAAACAAATATGGGTATGAGTAGTTGCTTAGAACCCTGGCAGAATCTCATGCCTCATTCTTTTTTTCCTGCTTCTCCTGTGCTTTTTCGATCTTTACATGAAGAGGGAATACTGGAATTTCAGTTTGGTTATGACTAAATTTTCTAAGTACTACAGTGAATACAGCTCAAACAGTTTAATAGCCTCTCCCCTATAGAAAGGGGAAGAAAGAATTGCACTTTTATCTCTTATGTTATCTCTTTTTCATGGGATGCTTTGCACACTTTTCCTTTTCAGTTTTGTCTCCTGTGTCAGTTATAGATTATGTAGTGCAAGGATTCATATAAACCTCCTGAGAAGCTGTGGTCAGTTCAGTTAACTGGAAGGATTTCTCCATGTTCATAGTTGAGAGATAAATATTTTCACTCCTTATGATAGAAAAGTCCACTTTGAACAAGTAATTCAATACTTTGAAACTTTGGCTATTTTTTCCCTGTTGGACTAATGTATTTTTTGGACTTGATAAAATTGTTCACAGATAACATAAAAACATTTCCAGTGAATTATTTTCTTTTAGGTTATGCAAGTTTTTAATTTCAAACAGGTATGGTTATCTTTGTTAATAACTCAAGTAAACATTGTATCTTCTAGGTAACTTTGGTATTAAAATACCTAAATTTCTAGGTTATTCGTGTATTTATTTTTCCTTTGTTTTCCCAGTTCCTTGCAGCTAAGAAACAGCGTGTTTTTTGTCTCATTTCACACTCTTCTGCCCAGAGAATTTCCATTTAGGAAACACTATTTTGTCAATGAATGCAGCAATTTTAATATGCAGTATTTTTTTTCTGCATGACCTCATCTTCTTTAGATTCCATCATTATTCAAATATAAGAATTATTTTGATCCTGCTTAAATCCCCATTTTCACTAATGAATATCTGAAACTGCAAGTTTCAAATCATAGAAGTGCCTTTGTAGTTCACTTCTCAAATGAAATTAATTGGCAATGTGGAGCCCATATGTCTAATTACCTGATAAGGTTAATTGGGCTAATTATCATTTCTATTTCCAGAGGGTAGAAAATTAGAGTCAGCTTCCAAATTCAGAGTTTTTGTTGAGTCACTCTTGTATTTCTCGTATTGGCATTGCCAGTTTTTGCCTACTATGTCCCTCTAAGTTGGTTTAATATTTTAATGCTACTTTTAACAGCTTTGTGTAAGGATAATTGACATACCATACACTTAATATAATATATTCAAATAGTACAATGTTGTAAATTTATATATGTATATATCTGTAAAGATAACACAATCAAGATAAAGAACAATCCACCACCTCTAAAAATTCCCTCATTCCCTTTTGTAATCCCTTCCTCATTCTTTTCCCTATCTCAGTCCTGTTGCCAGGTAATCTCTGAGTTTTCTGTGAGTCTCTACTATATTGTAATTCATACCAAACTATATAAACAGAATCATGCAATATGCAGTCACTTCTGTCTGGATTTGTCCACTCATCATTATTATTTTGAAATTCATTTCTTTTGTCTCATGTGCCCATAATCCATTCCATTTATAAATATATGACAATTCACTGATGGAAGTATTTTTTGAGATAACATTGATTTAAAGCACTGTATTGTTGAGAGCTGAATGCAGAGTAGAAAGAAAGAACAAATGAGAGAGATTGCTAAGGATCCGCTGGAGGTGATGACCCATTTGACAATTTATTAAACAAAGAAAGGGGTATATATAGAGAACAAAGCACAATTCACGATGAATTTCAAAGGAAGGCAAAATGGTAACAGTGTAATAAAACTGTTAACAGGTTAACTTTACCTGTTCCTGTGAGGTAATTGGGAGCAGGGGGATCACTCACAAAATGATTGCTATCTCTTTAACGAATGTTTCCTTTGGTAAACATTGGAGGGATGGGACACATCACTCTTCAGAGGTTCCCAGGTACATCCTGTCTCCAGTTTTCCCAGGACAGATAAGGTAGTAAAATGAGGTGTTCCACATTTCATAGTGTGAGCCCATTCTCGTCTGTGATAGCATCCGGCACTGTATATTATTTAGAGGTATAGGTTCACCCCTCTTCAGATGCTTATTTCCAATAAACACCCACCACCAAGACTCACATAATCCTTCTCTATAGTCTCTTTGACACTTTCACTCCTTACTCCCTACCCCTCCCACTCTGGTAGCCTCAATTCTGCAGTCAGATTTATAGGGTTTGCTTTGGTTTAGTTTTGTTTGTTCCTTTGTTTTATTTATTGATATCCTATATGAAAGAAATCATCTACTATTTATCTTTGAGGTTGTTACAGCACTTATACACAAATATTTGTGTGTCTATATACTTTAATTCCTTTGTGGAGGGAAATATCTAGGAGTAAAACAGATAGAATAGATCTGTTTAACTTTTAACTGTCAAACTGTTTTCCAAAATGATTTGTCATCTTACACCTCCAGCAATAGTATATTAGAGTTGTAGTTACTGCACAGACTTATCAACATTGGGTTTTATGATTGTAAAGATGAGTATCAATGATATTCTGACAGATAAACATTGTTACACTGTCATGCATTTATTTTTCTTTTCTGGAATGACTACTGAAGATGAACATCTTTTCCTGTGCTTGTTTAATATGTGTGTATTTTCTTTAGCCAGAAGTCTGCATATATCCGTGCCCATTTTTTTCATTGGATTATGTGACTTATTTTCAATAACTTTTAAAAGTTATTTATGTATTGTAGATACAAACCTTTTATCAGATGTCAGTTTGCAAATAATTTCTCCCAGTGGTAGCTTAACTTTTCATCTCTTAATGAAATATTTCACAGAGCACAATTTTTCTTCATTTTGATGAAATTCTGTTTGTTGGTTTGTATTTCTGTGGATTATGATTTTGGCGTAATATGTAAGAAGCTTTGGCCTTACTAATGGAAGATCATAATGGTTTTCATGTAGAAGTGTTTATCATTAAATTTAACATTTTGGCCAATGATCTATTTTGAGTTTTTAAAAACATGTGTATAGCACTAAATATGGATCAGATTCCATGTTTTAGAATGTCGATACCCATCTGTGCTAACACCACTGAATATTTTTTTTCTCTCATACGTTGCTTTCGTCCCCTTTTCATAGACCATATTTCAGTATATGTATCAGTGTACTTCTGGAATCTTCACTCCCTTCTATAGGTCTGTTTTTCTACCCTCGTACTAATCCTTCTTTGTATTAATTACTCTAGCTTTATATAACTCTTGAATCAAGTAGTATAAAGAATATACTTTCTAATATTCTAGTACTCCAATACTTGCAAATATATCAAGATTTGATTCATATGTCAGAGTATCATCTACCTGGGGAAATGTGTACTATACCTTGGAAACAATGGGTAGTCTTCTTTTGCTGAGTGGAGGCTTCCGTTGCTCAGTGAAGTGGAAATTGTTGATAGTCTTTTCTCTGATTTTCTGTCAGATTTACTTTATCAGCTGTTGAAAAAGGATAATTGAAATATTTTCCCATCATTTTGGATTATCTGATTATCCTTATAGTTCTAACAGTTTTCTCACCATGTATTTTGAAGCTTTTATTAGATGCCTGGATGTGTAATACTGCTATGCTGTCTTGATAAATTGACCCCTTTATTATTGTGAAAGCAACTTCTTTCTCCCTGGCAATATTCTTAGTTCTGAAATCTTGTCTGATGTTAATACTACCACTCAAACTTCCTTTTGACTAGTGTCATCATTATAAATTTTTTCAGCTTTTGCTTTGAACCTGTCTGCATTTTCAGAGTTGCAATATCTTTCTAGTAAGCAATATATGTTTGCATTTTGTTTTTCTATCCAAACTGACAATTTTTGATATTTCATCTAAGATTTTAGATCATGTATATTGCTGCTGGTTTTAATATTTTTTAAATAATTATATATCCACAGCAAGTTTCAAAATAGTATAAAATTACTATGTACACATCATTCAATATTCCCAAATTGTTAGAAATTGCAAAACTAGAGTACAATATCAGAAACATAAAGTTGATATAAGAAAGATATTTGTATGTAATTTTATGTCATTTTGTGAGCTGTGTAGAACTGTTTAATTGCTATATGTAAATCTTTTACTTCCTTAGTTTATTCCTTAATATATCATTATTTTTGTTCTATTGCAAATGAAGCACTTTTCCTAGTTTCCTTTTCAGAAAGCTGAATTTTACTGCCAAGAAATACTACCGATTTTTTGTATCCTTGAACTTACTGTATTATTTTATTAGTTCTACCATTTTTTTTAGAATGGAACCATATATGAAAACTCCACAGCTACCCACATAGTTCATAGGTTTTTTTTTTTTGGTGTTTGTCTGTTTTTAAAGCTGAAAGCTTTTCTCCTGTTAATATTCAGGTAAATGAAGTGGGATACTGTCTTATTAGGGACAGGTAGAGTTCAAAAGTGAAGTCTACACACACACACACACACACACACACACACACACACACACGCACTATGTATGCATGCTAATAAATTATTTCCCTGCTGGAATCCCTCTTTTCTATGCCTTTGTTTCTTTCATTTGGGTGCATTTTTGACATAAGAAAATTAAAGAGCTGTAAATAAATGGTGAGCTATGCAGTATGCATAGATTTAAAGAATCAGTGTAGTTATGACCTTGGATGTTGCAAACTCTATGTATTTTACACAATTTCTATCAAAACCCTTGGAAATATTTACTAGGTATAAGGAAGGTGATTTTTGCATTGTCATGCCTTTTACATATAAAAACACTACTCTTTTCAAAAAAATTAGTCCATCAAAATAATTTTGAAAGAACATTTCCTAGTGTTTTTTTTAAAGCACTATTAAGACTAGATTAATCATGAATTATAATACTAGAATACATAAACAAGTTATTCAATGAGAAGATAATTAAAGACCAGAAATAAACCTCTGCATGATGGTCAATTGCATTTTATGAAGATTGCCAATAAAATGCAATAGATCAAAAAGAGTCTTCAAAAATATTGCTGAGATAATTAGATATGTATGTGCAAAAAATGAGAATTAATTCTTAACCAGGAGACAATATTATGTTATTATCTGTTATTTCTTAAAAATATAGAACTTAAGTTCTTATTGTGTATCTATATAATTATCAATTCAAATAGATCATAGAAATAAGTACAAGATTTAAAATCATGAAACATGAGGAAAACTTAGATGAAAATATTTTTGACCTTGAATTAGGCACATATTTCTTAAATATGACAAAATCAAGATTTATAAATTGAGAAATATGATAAAATTGTTATCTTCAAAGTGAAAATCTTTTGCTTCTCAAAACACATAATTAAAAATGAAAGTACCCACAAATAGCTAAAATATTTTATTTCATGTATTCTCTAAAGAACTTCTATTGCAGAGTATATAAAAAACACTTTAACACCGTATAAGAGGTCAATCTAACCAATTTTATAAAATGGGTAAAGGCATGAATAAGCATTTCCTAAAGAAATTATATATATGAATAAGTGGTTGCTCAAGACCATTGTGTAAATTCGAAATAAACAATAAAATATCACTTCATGTTCACTAGAATGATTGTAATTAAGAGGACAGACAGTGGCATGAGTTGGTGAGAATGTGGAGAGGTGGGACCCTTCATTTCTGTACTGTGGGAAGAAATTTGGCAGTTTCTTAAGAAATTAAACCTAAACTTAGAATGCAAATCAGCCTTAGGCTCTACCCAAGAGAAAAGACAACATGTCACCAAACATTGAAAACAATCGAAATGTCAACTAACTGGCAAATTGATAAGCAAAATGTGTATCCATAATAGCAATAGATATGTATAATCATTGCTCCATGTTACAATATGAATAAACATTAAAATATTTTACTAAGTGAAACAGTTAGACACAAATTGCTTATTTTAAGATTACACTTATTAAATATTATTTGCATACAAATTATAGAGAGGGAAAAAAGATCAAGAAATTTTCTGGTGCTGGATGTGGAAGCAGATATGTTGACTGCAGTTGAACCTGAGGGAATTTTTTTGGGCTAATGTAAGTGTTCTAAATGTGAATTATAGTAATGATTCTATAAGTCCATAGATTTATTAAAATATCATTGAGTTGTATACTTTAGTAGACATGATTCATCTTCAGTAAATTTCATGTCATAAAACTTAACAAATATTCTGTATTTTCTTTCTATCAATGCTTAATGACTCTACATTTCTTTTAGTATTATTTCTTTCTCAAAATGCATGGTGTTTTATGTAGTCAATCTCCTAATGATGTAGTTCTATCTTATTTTCTGCTCCTCACTAGACTACTTATAATAATTTGGTTATTTTACATACACGCATGTATATCTTCAGCAATAACCCTTAACAGAATAAATGCTTCAAAGGAGATAGACAGTAGACATTTTGATAGTTCATAATCCAGACACAGCTAGTTGTAATGTGAAAAAATATCAATAAAATGATATTTAGAAATAAGACAATTGTGAGTCAAGGGGACACTTTTCTTTACCAAATTAATTGACAGAGCCAAAGGATAGTAATTATCTTTCTATGAAAGTAGTTAAGGTTGTTCTGCAGAATCAGAAACAATCAGATGACCAAATTTTATTGCCTTTTATTAAATCAATAACCTTTTCCTGAGGTTGATTTAGTTCTCCAAACATTATCAGTGCTTTTTTTGTAATGTAAAACTATACAGAACATTTTATAATGTGTAATGCCCCCTACATTCTAAATTAAAATCTTGTATTTTGGTAAACATTGAAAAATGTTTAAATTGTTAAGTGAAATACTACATCTTGTTAAGGGATAGTGTCAGATAAATCTCAGGACCTAAAGGAATTAAAAGAGGAGGCCATTTCCTGCCCATTTCTGAGCTTGGTTATCTACCCTTCCAGCTGAGGCTATGGTTTTAGTCTGCAAACTTCTTTTTCCACCTTAAGTGAACCAAAGTTCTATTTTACTATTTCCAGTAAGAAATTAATTGACTGAAATCAATATGAAATTGGAATTTATTACCAATTATATAGTTGTCTAATGTAATTTAAATGGTGTAATATTTAGGAGCAGATATTCACTATCAAAATATAATAAAGATGCATTAGCAGTTATAAAATAATTTAAAATTTGGATCTTAATAACTAGAGCTTGTACTTCTTATTGAAAAAGAACCACTTTGATTTTTTTTATTGTACTATCACTTTAGCTTGTTTACTTGTTTGATAAAACAACATGTTTGTCAGTGTACATTGTGAATGCAAGTAAAACCGGTATGCTTTGATCTTTAAATTGGAAATTAAAAATATAAATTCTGAACAATTTTAGAAACATTAGGATGGTTTCTAGAATTTTCACATCTTTTCATGCCTTAGACTACAAATACAGTTGTTTCTGCTTCCATGTAATTTGATTTCCCATTCATCTATTCAAGTGTCCTCAAGCTAAAAGAATTGCAGGCAAGAAAAAAAAAACACTTTTATTAGATATTTAAGTACTTGAGAGTGGATAGTATTCCCTAGTTGATATTGAAGAAAGAAAGTGTTATTTTCCTTAACTTTCACTTACACATTTAAATTAATTTTTCTTCTAACTAGAAAGACTAAAACTGATCTAGATAACATCAGCTTTATTTTTCTATTGCTAAAAATTATGAAACCTTTTTTCCTCCACACTGTAGCCAAATGTGTTGAATTTCCTGTGGAATGCTTTTATTCATCATTATATTTCAGGAGACTTTGTAGTATGTAATTGTATATAACAAAGTAATTTATTTTTGTCAGTTGACCTATCAAGATTTAGCTTTTCTAATAGAATAAGCTCAAGGAATCTTGGCTCCATCTTCCCACCCTATTATCTTACCCTTCTGTCAGATTGGAATAAGGGAAGGGAAGGGTCAAAACTTTTTCAAATGGAGACTTTTCTCTCCCCCTGGCTCTTTTTTTTTTTATTTAAGGACTTCTACATATCTCACTAACCATAAAAATTAACCTATCTTCTGACCTTCCTGGCTACAAGAGAGGCTAAACCAGAGACTGGTTCAGCTAGCCAGCCCCTTTAGTAAAGGAAGGCTAGGGAAAGGGTACTTGTAGCTTTTTTTCTTGCCATGTGTTTATCTATTAGAGCAAGTTCAAAGCATTTCTAATGTATTGAAACAATGAATCAAATTTGATAAATTATATGTAACTTTTAATGAATCTGAGAGCAGGATTAGCAGAAAAAAAATGTCAATTTTTTGCTTTGGCACCTGAAGACCTTTCTTGTAGACAAAGGAATGTCTTTTGTAAAATTGTACAACAGAATCTTTAGAATATACTGTGTGACTGTGATCAGAAAAAGTTTTCATGGAATTTTACTGCCTTTGATCAAAAATGTGAGAAAATGTTCTGACTCAATGTCCAGTTTCTGCCAGGCTTTAAAATAAGGTAATTTGTACCTTCAGAAAGTATGTATTTTTGTTTGACTAATGGTGTAGACAGAATGCTATAATTTCAATCTTTTCCCCTTTATTTAAAATTTAATCTTTATTCATTTTTGTTATTGAAAGTACAGTGTATCATAGCATCATGCATATTTCTTTCGTACATCATTAAAACTCAATATATGAATATACTGATTAAGTTCACACTAAAAATCATCATGCAGTTGACTCTTTTAGTCATTTTACCTTTATCTACTCTCTTCCCCTCTCCCTTCTAATAACCACTAGTTAATCTGATAGTCTAAGAGCCTGGCTTTGTTTTTTGTTAGGTCATCTGTTTTCTACAAATACCATGAGTGAAATCACTTGTATTTGTCTAACTTATTTCACTAAGCAAAATACTCTCTAGATTCATGTGTTGTTATAAATGAATGCCACTTTTTCTTTTTTTAATGCCATCTTGTTCAGTAAAGGAAAGATTGTTTGGAATTTGGGAAGTTGCTAAAGACCCTATGTCCTGGACAGTGGAGTGTGCCCCTGGGATGAATCCTACTTGGTCACAATAAATAATCCTTTTTATGCATTGTTGGATTCAGGTTTGCCAGAATTTTATTTAGAATTTTTGCATCTGTGTTCATTAGGGGATGGGTCTATAGTTGTTTTTTTTTTTTCCCCCTCTGGAAATCTTCCTGACCAAAAAGAGAGAATGGAGGTATTACAATCCCAGATTTTAAATTATACTGCAAAATCATAATAATTGAAACAGCATGGTACTGGTACAAAAATAGACAATCAAACAAATGGAATAGAATTGAGTGCTCCAAAACAAAACCACACATATGTGGTCAACTAATCTTTGACAAAGGAGCAAAAAACACACATTGGAACAAGGACAGCTTCTTCAATAAATGATGGTGGGAAAACTGGATCACCATATGCAAGAAAAAAAAATGAACCAAGACAACTCCTTCATACCATGTACAAAATCCAACTCAAAATGGATAAGAGACTTGGAAGTAAGACCTGAAACCATAAAGTATATAGAAGAGAATATGGGCAAAACAATGTAAGACCTACACTTCAGAAACCTATCTTAGGACACATGTACAGATGCTAAAAAATGAAGGAAAACATAAACAGCTGGTACTATATCAAATTAAAAAGCTTCCCGATGGCAAAAGAGACAATAACCAAAATAAAAAGAAATCCAGCCAAATGGTAAAAAAAACATTTGCCCCTCCATACAAGTGATAATAATAAATTCCACAAAGAAATCACAAAGCTTAGCAAATGTCCAGTTGAAAAATGGGGAGAAGAACTAAAAAAATTCTTTTCCAAAGAGGAAATACAAATGACCAATAGGCATATGGAAAAATACTCAACATCACTAAAATGCAAATGAAAACCACACTGAGATACCATCAACAAGTGCTGGCACGGATATGGAGAGAAAGGAACACTCTCACACTGCTGTTGATAATGCAAACTGGTTCAGCCACTATGGAGAGCTGTTTGAAGAACCCTCAAACAACTAAAAATGGAACTACCATTCAATCCAGCAATCCCACTCTTTGGAATCTACCCAAAGGATACAAAAACACTAATTCCAAAGGACACCTGTACTCGGATGTTTACTGCAGCACTATCTGCAATGGCCAGCATATGGAAACAACCCAAATGCCCCCAAACTGACGAGTAGATCAGAAAGCTGTGGTACATGTACACAATGGAATATTATTTATCAATCAAAGAAGACAAACTTATGTCATTCACAGCAACATGAATGGAGCTAGAAGGAAGCAGATTAGCAGAAATAAGTCAGACAAAAAAAGAAAAATATGGATGGGCCCACTTTTACCAGGGATATAGGGTAAACAAAACAAGGAGACAAGAAAAGTTTAAAACTGCCAACAGTTTTGGCAGGGGAATGGGTAACACTGGGGCCAGAAGGGCATACGAAATTAAGGTGGTTCAGGGGTGATAAGGTGATGGGAGAGCCTCGGAGTAGACAATAATGTAATATATATGTATGTGTGTGTGTGTGTGTGTATATGTATATGTGCAATCAATAAAAAAGGTTAATTTAAAAAGTTTTAAAAAAGAATATGGATACTTCTGGAAGAAATAATTAGATTAAATGTCATTCATTGTTGTAGAATGAAATAAGAATTCAAAGAAGAGTTTTCTAAGTTTTACTAGTTTACTGCATTCCAGTTAACCCCCAAAGCTGGTCCTGACCCCCATCCTCCCACCAATTTTGCCTGCTGTGTTATGCTATAATACACTGGACTTGGTACTCATTGTGTTGTGTGCTACCACTCAATAGGAGGTGTGAATCCTGGGTTGTGCATACCCTTAAATATGTCAAACCTGAGACATTAATTTCTTCTTTGTGAGTCAATAGGAACAATATACCTCTATGCCCAAGGCACATATATACATTGTCCTCCTCCACACATTCACTGACACATAGGTGAAAATCAAAGAAAGTGAGTTATTAAGAAACATTTGATAGACTATTTTAATAAATTGGCCTTTCTAACAGGGCTGATGAATTCTAATGTGTCACTTTCTTTGTAACCAAAAGAGTGAAAAGGGTTCAACTTTTCTTAATAGTGGAATTCGAACTGATCATTGACTAAGGAATGATGAAAACAGAAAACACTTATTAGGTATATCCCTTGAAAATCATTATAGGATACTAAAATTAACAAGAGAAAATGTGATTATTTACAGGATATTTTTATGTTAGTTGGCTACATTGCCATAACAAAAATCCCACACACTCAGTGGTTAAATAACAGACATTTATTTTGATGTTCTGAAGGCTAGAGGTCTGAGATGAAGATGTAGACATCATTGATTTCTTCTGAGGTTCCCTCCTTGACTCAGCGGCTCGTGGTCTCCCCCGTCTTCATGTATTCTTTCCTCTATACACACACAGATGTCCTTACCTCAATTTTCTTCTCTTATAAGTAAACTGGGTTATTTTGCATTGGGGCCCACCATAATGACCTCACTTAACCTGTGTCACTCCTTAAAAGTTCCTGTCTCGATACAGTCACATTCTGAGGTCAAAGGGCTTAGGATGTGGGATGGGGGAGGACAGAGGATGGATGGGCATAATTGAGCTCTTGAGATTGCTTTATTTGATATCCTTACCCAAAAGAAATGAATGACAGCAGAAACTCCAAAAAACTAACAAGTAATTAGTCCTAAAGAACATTTAAACAGCTAGCAAATTGAACTTGTGTTGTTTGTTGTTATAAACATAAAATTTCCTGAAGGAAACTTCATGGAAACCATTTATTTTTTTAAACCATCAATAAGTTTGCTTTCATTTATTTTTTAATATTACGTTCGTTTTCTTTCTGTTTTATTCTTTTTATTTGATTGTGCATGTATATATTTTTAACATCATCACATACCCCAAAGTTCTCCCACCACCATTTCACCTGTGAACCATCTTCTTAATCTCTTGTGCCCATCCCTCCCCCCCATTTAGCCTCCATCCTCCTCCTTTGTTCTATGCTCAGTTCTGCTAACAGTTTGTTGTCTTTGAATTTTACTTGTCCTTTTGTTTGTTTGCTTTCCCTATATCCCACATAGAGGTGGGATCATCCAATATTTCTCTTTTTCTTGCTGACTTATTTCTGCTAGCATGATTTCTTCTAGGTCCATCCATATTATCATAAATACATCGAATTTGTCTTTTTTAATTGCAGAATAATATTCCCTTATGTAAATATACCATAACTTTCTGATGCTTTTGTCTATTTGTGGGCATTTGGGTTGTTTGCATATCCTGGATATTATAAATAGTGCTGCAATGAACATGCAAGCATGGGTGTCTTTTTTGAATTAGTGTTTTGGTGTCCTTTGGGTATGTTTCCAGAAGAGGAATTGCTGGGTCAAATGGTAGTTCCATCTTCAGTAGTTTGAGAGTCCTCCACACAGCTTTCATGGAAACCATTTAAATAAATTATTCAGTCACTGCTAACTTTTTCCTTCAGACCTATTTAAATTACTTAAAAAGCTTTTCCCAAAGATCTTTTTGGAATAAATACCTACCTACTTTGCCTAAGATGTAAATAAGCAAAACACAATGTTCCCTAAGCAGAAAATAAATAGAAATAGTCTAGTTGCCTAATTTTGAAGTATTTTTACACAAGATTCAAATCAGTAAAGAGGGAAAAACGATAGCTTCGTGATAAAGAGGCCTGACAGACACCATCTTGACTAATGAACCAAGGTTAACATTGCTAGTATTGAACCATATTCTCTTCCTCTATTTCCACATGATATATTCAGCCTCCCCTCTGACATCCTGATGGCTCTCTGGAATCTTCCCTCTGAATTCTGGGTTCCTTCCCTAAACTTTCCACTAAGATGACCTCCAATCTCCTATACTTTACAGGTCTATCTCAAGGGTTTTAATAGGAAATTCCTCAGTGATTCAACAGGTTGAGTTAGAATAATAACAGATTTGAAGAGAACTGTTGAGCCTTCACAACTTCAGTGCTTAGCCAACTATATTCATAAATATGAACAGGAAAAAATATGACAAATGCAGCCAAATTCTTTACTGGAAGTAGATGCAGTATCACCAGCTCTAGACACAGTGAGCACTGGCTAGCATATTTAGCATCCTGTCTGTCCCACATTTTGAGGGAGCAAATGCATCCTTAGATAAGATTCATTAAACACCAGACAGAATGTGTAAAGGAAGATAATTCAGAAAGTTCTGTCTGTGTTCAATTCCTGTTTTAATATTGTTCCCTTCAACCATCCCTCCCAAAAATTGTCCTTCTGTGCCCTCTCTCCCCTTCTCGAAAACATCCTTTTTATTTTTCTACCTTCATTATATTCATAACATTTCATGTAGGTGTTGACAAGGTGGAGGGGAGACAGCATACGTGGAAGGGAGTAGAAATTACATGGGAAACCTCTACCTTCCACTCAGTTTTGCTATGAATGTAGAATAGTTATAAAAAATAAAGTCTATTAAAAACTCCCTTAACTTTTTAGGTATATGCAAAATCTTGCAATTTTCATACTGTTTAAGCTTAATATCATTTTTACACAATTCTTTAGAATTATTAATTACTGAAGTGTGTGTTTGTGTATGTATTGGAGATAGAGAGAAAGAGTGAGAAAGGTCTGTTTTCCTATGGGCCCATAAAATTTAAATTACCATCTGTGTTTGAGACTAATTTAAATATTTTTCTGACTGAAGGCCAACACATCAGCAGGATGGATCCTTGAAGTGCCTTTTAACCTTGCATCTTCTTCCTTTTCAAAGCTTTTGGCAAAGCATTGCCTTGCCCCTACACAATGACATTGAATATTGGTATCACTTATTGTCAATTAGCACACTGTTTCTTGAGAGCCTGTGTATCAATTACATTTACTGATAGTATTAAAAAATCAAGGATAAAAAAAGTCATTCAGATGTCTAGACAGTGTGTTACAGAGGTTAGAGTACCGTTTCTTGGGAGAATTTGAATTAAAGATTAGCAGAGAATGAGTACAGTCTGCAAAGAATGTCATCAGTTTGCCCTTGGAGAGAGGAGATAATAACAGAAGTTATCAAAAAAGCACCGTAACTATCTTCACTCAATTTTCCCTCTTTTTTTATTCTGAAAAGATTAGAACTTTGTCTTAGTAAAATATTCATCTTGTTTAGAGTAAATTTTAAAATAAATTCCAGTGCACATTTATGTAATGCTTTATCTTGTTCATATGACTTCTTCTCACATTATCTCATTTTCTTTTTCACAATGATTCTGTGATACAGGTATGAAAATTATTATCCTTTTATCAACCAAAAGAGCTGATTCTCAGCAAGGACTGGTGGTTTCTCCAAGTTGATCAGGTCTAGTGTACAGTGAACCAGGTTCTCATTCCAAACCTGTTGGAAAGACCAATCTATCCCATACCACCTCTCACCTCTTTAGACACCAGCTATGGAAACATAGGCTCTCAACAGTTGTCTGATAAGTTTTTGCTCTAACCTCTATGTTTAAATCTCTTGACTCTCAACCCAAAAAATAAACGATAGACAACTTCTCTTAATCTAAGAAAATCTAGTCTTGGTGTTGATCTCTAGGAATAACATGAAGAATTATTTGAGCAGTGGGTGTGGGATGCCTTGTCTGTCCTCTCTCGAGGATTTCAGGGAGACCATATATTTCTTTCTTAATGTGCTGCCCTTAACTTCCTGCACAGAAGCAATTCTAGATGCCACTGCCATTCTTGGGAGTCAAGGAAGCTAGCAAATATATTATTTTTCCCCTAAGCTTCTCATTACTTTGTCAAACTCAATTTTAATATGGAGCATGTCTCGAGGAATGGTTCTTAGATATCTTCCTTTTCTGATATTCTCCAGGAAAGACTTGATTTATATAGTTAAATAGATTGTTTTCATGAAGCTTCCATATATTCAAAGGAAGAATAACTTGTGCTGCATCCTGATGGGAAAGAACAATATAAAATGGTGACAAAGAAACAATACAAATGTCCTTTCAGAGCCTTTGATTCATCAATCAATACCCATCCTTAGGTAAAATTCAGTTCATCGGATAAAATATGTAGTAATCCCACAGAGCACATTGTTGGTGGGAACACTTCTTAAGGCTATGTGACATTATTTTAGGATTTGGTGTGATATTTTTGTACCATCTTCCATGGAGGAAAATGTTGAGATCACATTATTTTTTTCTAGACCAGTGCACTCATGTTAATTAGATTCGTTCATAGTTGGCTTTCCTCTGACCACTCACAAACCACCTTCTGCCTGACTCACCCTATAAATGCCTGGAATTATCCTGACCCAGCCACGACTCCTATGGTACTTCTAGCAAGCTCTCTATCAGCTGTGCCCTTGAGGAGCCACCAAATCAAGCAGAATGATTAAGTGTGAAAGTATCTGAAGGCTGTGTGACCATGTGAGCAAACAAGATGAGCAACAGGAGTGGGGGGGGGGCATTCTGTTATACCATGTACTGATCCCATGACAAAGCCTTTATAGTCTGTGTTCCCATTTAATTTCAGGATCCCGTTATATTTTACATTGTTTTGTATATGTCTATATGCATTTCATTTTGGAATTGGAAGCTCTCATTCATACTTCTCCAGTCCTATCCTTCTCACTATCATTCCCTAAGGTCACATGTAAACTAAGAGGCACAAACTTATTTTAACTATTTCCAAAGGCATAGTTCCTGTGGAATTCCTGTGGAATTTCCCTCTGTTAAACCTTAGTAAATTAGACATCCTAGCTGCAGTTGTTTAATCTCATTGCAATGTGGAGACAGTTTATCACATTTGAGTGGAAAATCTCCTTTAGAAACTGGAGAGCTAGTTTAAAAGTACCAGGATTTTTCAGTCTGTCCTTTTGACTAATTCACTGCAATGAAGTCAATAGTCTGAGAAAGCATATTTACAGATAAAGATTGACACTGGATTTCCTATGACGTGGTATTTTCTTATCAGGTACCCTGTAGAGCTTTAGTTAGTTTAATTTATAAAATAATGAATATTCTATAAACTGTAATCTCCAGGGGAGCTACAGCAGCTGTTTTTTAAAAATTACTTATTGCTAGCATAAATATAACTAAATATAATTATATATTGCAAGAAATAGGTATTTGGCAGATGATTATTGATTTTATAAGGGTGTGCCTCCACCTTCAAAGTCAAGTTTTTTATTATTTTTCTGTATTATTTTAGTTTTCATTTTTGAAAATTCAAAAAAGAAGCCCTTACCAGAGAAAAGATACAGGTTGAGAACAAGCATATGAGGCTAGGCTCAACATAGTACTTCAGTTGAGGAATTACAGATTAAAACAGTGAGATGCCCCTAGATCCCTATTATAATGGCTAAAATCTAAAGCACAACACCAACTGCTAGCTAGGGTGTGAAGCAACAGGAACTGTTGTTAATTGCTGGTGAGAATGCAAAATGATACTGACACTCTGGAGTAGAGTTGGCAGCTTCTTAGAAAACTAGCATACTACTATCGTATAATCAAGAAATCATACTCCTGGGTATCTACTCAAATTAGTTGAAAGTATCAATCCCCACAAAAATCAGCATGTAGATGCTTGTAACAGCTTTATTCATTATTGATGAAATTTGGAAGCCACCAAGATGCCCTTCAGTAAATGAACAATTAAAACTTTATGATACATCTATACACTGAAATATTTTTCATTGCTAAAAAGAAATGAACTATCAAATTCTTGAATGACGTGGAGGAAACAAGTGAATATTACTAAGTGAAGTTAATTTTTAAAGGCTATATGCTTTAAGATCTCAACTATTTGAATATATATATATATATATATATATATATATATATATATATATATATATATATATATGGCAAAACCATGAAAACAGTTAAAAGATCAATAGCTGTCAGGGATTTAAAGGGAGAGGGACATGAATAGATAGTTGATTGTGCTTTTTTCAGACAGTGAAATTATTCTGTATGATACTATAATTGTGGATACTTGTAATGGATTTGTCCAAACTCAAACTCATGGGATGTATAATACTGAGAGAATCCTGATGTAAATTATAAAATTTGGATAATAGTTAATCAATGCTGATTCATCAATTCTAACAAATGTACCTCTCTGCATTAGAGTGGTAGAAGAGGGTTTGTATAGCAGATGGGGAGGAAATATTTGAAATGTTGTTATTTGTTTGTATGTATGTATGTATGTATGTATGTATGTATGTATGTATGTATGTGTTTTGATTGTGGTAACAATAATTGCATCATTGTTTGTATGTTAGAAGTGTAAGATGTACACCTCAGGTGTTGTAGCCATACTATACCCACTACCAAGATACCTATAGTCCACTGTCATTTCATTTCCTCACTTCCTTGTTATCACACCTACTTCTCTCCTTCCCTTTTGTAACCTCAGTTCCATAGTCAGCTTTCTAGGGTTAGTTCTATTTGGCTTTGTTTCCCTTCTCTATACTTTTATATAAGTGACACAATCCTATATTTGTCTTTCCCTTCTGCTTATTTTGTTTAGCATAATCCCTTCTATCCATGTATCTGCAAATATCAAGAGAGTATCTTTCTTTGATATCAAAGTGGTATTCCATTGCATATATATACATATATATCATATACATACATATACACATATCATGCCTTCCAGATCCTCTTCTATTAGGGGACTTAGGTAGTTTCCATAGCATGATTATTGTAAATAGTGCTTCAATGAACATGGGAGTACATGATTCCATTTGAATTACTGTTTTTGTAGTCCATGGATATATATATATATATATATATATACATATATATACATATATATATAGTGAAGACTGGATTGATGATGGATTGTGTGGTGGATCTATTCTTAGTCTTTTTTGTTGTTTAAATTTTTAAATTCTGTTACATCACTTTTCAATTTTATACAAAATTTGTACAAAAATAGTAGTCCCTATAGTTCTCCCACTACCACAGCATCTTTAAATTGTGCCCATCATCCCCTGTGCTCTTCCCTTCCCTGTATTGATCCCAGATCTATTTTGAGAAACCACTATACTGTTTTCCTATATAGACATAGTATATCTGCAATTTTTGTTAAATTTTCCTGTGAACCTAAACTTGTCCTAAAAATGAAGTTGATACATAGATAGATAGTTAGATAGATGGTAGATAATGATAGAGATATGTATTAGATAAGACAAACATTGTATTTGATAGTCTATAAAGCAAGCACCTACATTATTTTCTGACAGATCAATCTATAGGTATAATATCATCTGCTAAAATTTTTAAAACAGTACTTAAAAACGGTTCCTATTGATATTTTACTCCAAAGATAACTGATTTTTGATCCTCAGCTTAGATTCATAGATCAGAAATTATGAGGCTAATAAACACACACAGTCACAAGCTTTATGAGAAATAGTTTTTCTAGATGGAATGTTTCTTAGATCATTTAAGTATGTTCATTTTCTTCATGACTCCACATGAGATTTGTAATACGTAGTATTTCTAAACATGTCTGAGTGATTAGCCTTCACCAAGGTGAAAACTAAATTTGAGAAAAAGTGAACAAAGATATGGAAATCATCTATCTAAGAATTGGATGGCTTGCACAATTCTCTCATTTCTAGCATCCACAGACACTGCACTTGTAAGGTTATCAATTATGTTCACACTGTCAAAGCCATTGACTATTACTCAGTTCCCATCTTTCCTCTTGTAGCATTTGACAGTATTGATTATCTCCTTGAAACTTTATTTGACAACCAGGTTACAACAGTCTTATTTTATCCTATTATCCCATTTGTAGGATGTCACCTTGAAATCTATCACCTTGATTGAACTTCCTTAACCTCTGTATGTTGAAGTTTTGGAACTCAGGTCTGAGATCTGTTATTTTCCCTGTATCTTCTCTTCTGTTAGTGTCATTTAATTAACCTTAAATGCCTAATCCTATGTGAGGATTCTCAGATGTGCATATCGCTTCACCCTCATCATGTGACAAGTCAAGAAGAGAATAAGAATTAAGACCTGTCTAGTTTTAAATTATAAGTTTTTTTTGTTGCCTATTCATTTAAAATAGAGTTATGAATTATATTTCTATTAGATGCTGCTGAATGGTTAATTTTATCTTTCAGTATGGATGGTGATTTTTGATGTTTAGCTTTTATATTTGGATGAGGTGAACTTTGGGTAAGTCATCCAAGATGTCAATGAGTCAGATCCATTCAGTCGAAGGTTTGAAGAATAGAAAAATATTGACCTCCCTTAGTAAGAGAATTTCGGACTTTACCCATATCGTTTGCTCTCCTGAATCTTAAGGCTGCCAGTGTACCTTGTAGATGTGGACATGTCAGTCTTAATATTTGTATGAACTGATCCATTATAATAAGCCCCTTCCTCTTTCTGTACATATACACATCCTATTGGTTCTGTTTCCCTGGAGAAACCTAATATATCATCCAAAGATTCAAGCCAGAGCAAACAAACAAAAATAAAGGATGCTTAACTTTATTTACTATTTCATACTTAATTTTCAAAGCTCTGGTGATATGCTTTGAAGTAAGCTGTCTTCTGTGCAAGCGTGAGATTCCAAGCCTATACCAAGGACAAAACATGAGCTCTTTTTCACTGAAAACAGGCCCCACTTGGGGGTAAAAATATGCCTTACTGTGAGATGAATAAAAGATGCAAAACATCAACAATGAATGTGCTTTTTCTGAACAACAAAACCTTTGGACTGATATATGAATGAGGAGAGAGTACTTTTAACCCATGTTGGAGAGTTTTAAGCTTGATAAGAAAGTCTTTTATTACCTTGGAATCTCCATTTTCTGCCCTTGGCTTACAAAAGTATTTTTAAAAAAGGATATGTAGAATATGCAGTTATATCCTTCTTTATAAAAAAATAGTTACTGCTTCCTCTTCATAGAAATGTCTGGTTATTATACATAGTATTCTCTGTGGCATCAAATATATTCTGTACAAATATAATATCGATAATAGGCAATAACAAGAAAATATACCAATTTTTAAATTCTTACTGTGTGATAGGTTCTTTATGTAGCATAATTATGCATTATTTTAATTGGAACTCATACCACTTTGAGACAAGTACCATTATTCCTACTATTTGTAAATGTTCACAATTAGAAAATTTATGAATGTTCATTTATTAATTCCACTGATATTTTAGTTAAGGGAATAACTTGAAAATATTTGAGTTCTAGAATGATATATGATTATTTAATAGTAAAGTTGAGATTAGAATGCTGGCTTGGAACTTTAAATTGTTACTGTTTAGATAATTCATGGAAAATCATTACTATGCCATTAATTTTGCACTATAATTGCCCTTTTCAACTTTTTGAAGAACAAAGCCAGCCAGGGTTTCTTGAAAAAAACTAAGCCTTATTGCCCTAAGACACCCACTTCATGTAATGGATAATATTCTTCTCTATATATCTATAATGTCTTTAATGATATTGGCTATATACCATCTTTGAGAGGATTGATACAATAGTTACTAAAATAGCTTTCCATGGAGTTTATTTCTCTTGGATAATTCCAGTTGAAGGAATCTTGGTTGAGAAAGCCTTTGAATGATATAGTGTGTAGTCCAGATTTCAGCATGCTGTTAGCAGCATGAAAAGGGTTTATGGTATGATTGACAATTAAGAACTGTATATATCATATTGTACATTGTGATGTTTTTTAATGTGTACATTGTGATGATTTGATATACATGCACATTGTGAAGTGATTATCACAATCAAATTAATTAAATATATCCATCACCTCCTCACATAGTTATCTGTTTTGTTTTGTTTTCTGTGTGGTAAGGCACTTAAGATCTACTCTCTTAGCAATTTCATGTATACAGTACAGAATTATTAACTATAATCACCATCCTGCATGTTAGAGCACATATTCATCTTCTAAATGAAAATTTGTATCCTTTGACCAACACTTTTCTTTTCCCTCCACTACTCAGCCCCTGCCAGCCTACTTTTACATTTTGGTTCTTGTTCAGTTTTTTAAAACTCCGTTTGCCTTAGTTTCTAGCTTGTGTTCCAAGTGCTTTAGGTCTTAATATTTTTAATTTCTGAATATGTATCTATGCAAATTGTCATTAATATTGAAGCTAAATTAATATTCATGAGGAAATGGCAACTGAATGGTAGAAGCAAGTTGAATATTTTGCTTAGTATTCAGTGACTTGTGATGTTGGTTAGTGTTATACTCTGTGTAGAACAAAGGAGACAACTTTTCAGAAGGTGTTTAGGGAACATCGTCATCTCACAATTCATAGATGAATGAACTGATGCCCAGCTCTAACAGATAAATCATAAATGGCACATAAAAATTTGTGAAACACAAGGTTTAATTCTAGTACATTGTTATAGCTTTTGCATAATTTATAGTTCCTCTCATGTCATTTATACAGTCAGAGTTTGAGAAACAAACCAATGAAACAACAATTCTTAAGACCTATATCTGTGGGAAAACAACTGATTGCTTACTTCAGCTTTCTGATGGCTAGTTCACTGAAACATGGGAGAGATTTTGTAAGCTCTGTAAGATCAGAACATTTTTTAATGAATTTATAAATAAATAAATTGTTTTCCATTTTAAATTATAATACATAAATATTGATAGATATACAAACTGAATAGACAAATGATTTTAGTTACCTCAAATAAAAAGGTATTAAGGCTGGATGAAGCCACAGGTTTTGAAAAACCACTGATGTAGTGACAGATTGTTTAGTTTGAGGAGAAATGGTCAGTCTTTAGAGAGAAATAAAAGCTAGACTATGTAATTTACAAGAGTAAATACATATGAATCCAGCTCATCATTGTATATTTTATAAACATATTCAAGATACCAAAGTAGAGTGAATACTTATTATGGAAGGAATTTAAAAAAAGGATTTGTGTTTCATTTGGTAAATAAGAGAACAATGCTGCTTAAAAATGGCAAATGATAGTGTAGTAAGCCATAATTTAAATGTGTCAGCAATGCTACTTTATACAATAGAAGTTGCATTCAAACAAAGAAATTTAAAGAAGTCATGTTTTGCTATGTTAAATGAAGTAGTTTTCATTTCCCTGTTAGCAAATGTAAGTGAGTATTAGAAGGCAAGAACTCTGATGTGAAAGGTAAGCTATGAATCTGGCTAGGAAAATGTCTTATAATTAAAGATTTTGGAACATCTATAGCTTGATATTTATAATTTGAAGATTCATTAGGAATTCACCTACGTATGAAGAACCCTGCTCCGCCCTCTCAATTTCCAAACAATCAGATGGCAAAGCTCTATTAAGGAGTTCTGCTGTACATGATATTTGTGTCAAAACTCTCTCCTTATCTATGAATAACTCTTTTTACCAAGATCAAACAAATGTCAGTTTGTTTTCATGTTGCATATAAAATATTAAATAAAGTAATATAAAACAGTTAAAATAGAAATGCAAAGATTAAAAATAGGACTAGGGCATAGAAAGTACTGGTTGTAGAAAGTTAACTTTGTCTCAACTTAGAGTTTCTTTATCATATTGATTAAAAAGTTCCCCTAGAATTTAAAAATTTGTTTTTGTCTACAAAGGGAAGTTAGTCTTTCTTAGTACTTTATATGTGAGCTTAACCATTGTGCTATACGAGCCAGACCAACTTAGAGCAATGGTATCCAAAGTAGATTGTGAAAGATCTGTTGTAGTGCAGAACAACAATAATTAAACTTTACTTATATTAAGTTTTAATCTCATTTTTTTACATTTTGATGTATATTTTTAATACTGTGTATGTTTTATTATATACATGAAATGTATACACAAATAAAAATAATGTTCACAGAAACATCCAAACATTTTTAGTTGATGAGATACACAACTTTTAAAGTTGGCAGGACTTATATTCTTCTTATTATTGTAGTTTTTCATTTAAAGGATGGCTGGGTACAATTGGGTCAGCAATTCCAATTCCCCTGCCTAAAGACCTTAGCTCTGCTCCAGCACTTGAGAACATAACAGAACAGTGGTCCCAGGATTTGTCCTAATCCCTGTAGCTAATGTAAGCGAGTGTAATTTCAAGACCTGAGAGTACTCAGCTTTTCTTATTACTTTTAAAGTGGTTTTATAGAAATCTACTTCTATCATCTCATTCACGTTACTTCTCTCTACCCCACTGTAGATTTCATTTTTTTCTTCTAATATTTCCCCTGCCACCATTGCCTTTATGTACTATTTTCAGTGTCTTCTACTTTATTTTTTAATAATCATATTGAAGTATGATTGGTATACAAAAACCACATGTTAAATGTGTATGACTTGATGCGTTTGGAAATATGTGAGCACTCCTAACTTTCATCACCACGATCAATGTCATAGAAATGTCTTCTGATTTTACTTTCAAAGTATTTATATGTTTGTGGACAGTTTGCAGGTTAAAGAAGGCAGAAAAATTAGCAGATACTAAAATTAGAAAGCACTGATTAAGAAAAGAAGCACAGATGTTTGTTAATGAATTGAAACAGCCACTCCTAAATGATCCGGACATTTAATTAGTATATGAAATAAAGCCTCAGAACAGATTTAAGGCTAATTTCTTTTGTAGTAAGTACATGATACAAGTTTCAGTTTACATTAATGAGGAGGAGTTGAAATCTACACATGAAAATCTTGAGATACCACTAAAGTAATTCCTAAAATCGCAAATAAAGACAGAATTTTCCTTTTGTTATGTATGAGACATTTCTTCTTTGTCAAGAATTATAAGGAACTCAGGTTAAAAATAAGACAATGCCAATCAAGATATATTATGAAGATAATGAGACAGGGCACAGAAACCTAGAGTTTTACTGATGAAATGTGGTAAGCATATTTGTTCTTTTTGATAAAATAGTGGCAGTATGCACAGTGATAAGATTTTGAACAATATATCATGATCCTTCTCTGCCCATTCCTCAGAACTTTAGATTGTGAACACCTCAAGGGCAGAGAGCAGGACTTGTGAGGTTTTATTTCCCCAGAGTCAAACATAGTGACTGGCATATTATAAGAGCAGCAAAACACTTAATAAATATCTGTTGAAGGAAAAAAGGAAGAAAGGGAGAGTGGAAGAAAGAACAGTGTAACTGTTTGGAATATAGTCATACAGTCCCAAGATATGCAGCAATGATATGCATATCCCAAGATATGCAGCATTACTTGGGATATGCATGTCATTGCTGCATATATTGGGAGATGCATATCTTTGCTAAAAGTTGAATAAATATCCAGATTAGTACTAATCTGTACTAGGTGCTTCCTGGCAAAAACTGGCATAGGGACACTGTTGAATTGTTGGGTCAGTAGTCCTTAAACTTGACTGAACTTTAGGTTCTCCAAGGAGTTTATACCAAAACTTGGGCCTTACCCCTGCCCATTTATATCAGAATTCTGGCATTGGCAATAAGGTATTGGTAGTTTCTGCTGATGTGACAATGAAGTCAGATTTGAGAACCCAGGCTTAAGAAAAATTTCAGAAACATCTTTGCTGAATTTCACTCTTGCTTTCTCATGGTGCATTTTTTTATCTGACATAATTGCCCCCTCAGCAATCTGCAGAGTTAGTGTTATTTTACTCTACTCTTTGTGATGTGTTATTTCAGAAGATCCTGTGCATCTTGAATTTCTTATTTCAAATGCTGTCTGATTTTTCCTAATCAACTGTTTCAGAACAAGAATTTCCTCTGCTTCATCCTGTGGCAGTCACACGTTGGCACTACAAAGCAGGATCTGAAGAGCAGTAAATATGCACAAAGGGAAAGAAACGAAGTCATTTTCATCAAGACTCCAAAACATTAAGTAAATCCTCCTTGTGCTGCTGATTCTGGGGAAGAGTTATCCTGTCAAGTCCATCAGAGAATTATACTCTGCAGTATGATAATTTAAAGATCTGATAAGTAGAGTACTCCCTCACACATTATAATTTATCTTTTACCATACAGTGATGACTTTGGTTCCATTTTGCTAAATGGAGGCCTGCAGAAAAATGGAAACCTCAGTGTTTTGGAAGCCTGTACTCAGTAATTCTGAGTGTGTAAATGGATATGTTTCTTCTGAAGCTCTCAACCTGAGGTGCTGCTTGGTTGCCAGATTAAAATTATCTTTGATTATAGGCAAAGTTTCCATGGATGAAATTTGAAATATATGAAAAAATCATTGTAATCCTCACATATACAAACCTCAATTCTCAAATGAAATTTTGACCATTACTAGAAGTATGATTTTGTACCATAATATACAATTTTTTTCTTTTATTGAGTTGTCTCTTTCTTGTAAGTATTCTTTGTGTTCTTTGTGATTGAATAGTAACAATTATATAAAGTCACTGGTTGGATGTGATTACTTTCATTAGAATATCTTAGAGATAGGTTTTCAAACACATAGGTGCTAATATCCCAATTTTAAAATATTTTATCACCATGAAATAAAATTATTAGATAATAATAATACTAATTTCAACATTATTTTATGGGTATTAAGACCCTAAGGGTAATATAGAAAGGAATTCATAATGTAAATGGTTTTTTATCTCCTCATAACTAAACTGAAAAACCTAATGATTGTAGTTTAACATTCCTTTATTTAACTAGATTGTATTATCTTCTAACAATAACTCTCCTTTCTTGCAGGTGATACTATTGATTTTTGTCTGGAGTTCACCCTTCAAAAATCCACTGTGCTATTACGCAGGCATAGGATGGAAAATGATAAGTGTCTCATTCAAGAATCTTTCAGACTCAAGCATAGTACCTGTGAGTAGAATATAACACTGTCATAAGAGACTCACTGTGGATATTTCAGCATGAAATGAAAGTATATTAGTAAAGTACCTAAACCCTTTGAGAAAGAGTTAGCAACAGCTTCTCTGAGGAGTTGCTATTGTGTTGAGAACTGTATATTGAGTAAATTTGGTGAAGCAAGAGAAAAAAATTGTCAAGAAAGGCACTATCAGAGATCGGAAGTTAGGGGAACGTAAAAAGGTTAATCCTGGCATAATCTCACACACAATATAATGTGTATGGTAAAGGTATGGCTTTGAGAAGAATTAATTGAGGTATTAAATTAAGTATAGCAAAACATAGTTCTGAACAGGTGGTAAGCAGAAACTAAAGTTTGAGGACAAATTAAAATTAGAGCTGCCAGGAAATCAAAGGGTAGAAAGGTAACCAAATAACAAGCCAATAAAGAGAGTCCAGATGAATTTACGTGAACGGTATTTTATAAGGTGCATTTAGGTATTCACTAGACAAATTTAGGTCTCTACCACTCAAAAATGATACTCTAAGCTTTTAACATCTGATAACTTTAATTGGAAATGTTGGCCTCATGGGATCTCGCAGGTGAAAACACAGTCAGATAAAAAACCAAACATTATGCCAATCTTTGACATTTTGTTACTTGCTCCCTTGAACACCTGACAAATTTAAGATTCTAACTTGTTTTGGCTAACACAAGAAACTTCAGATTTCTGTTTAAATATTTTGGATTAACCCCGAGGCTAATGAGAAAGGAAGAAAATGGTGTCATGTGTTATAGATTAGAATGTAAGTCAAGCCAACATAACAAAAATAAACTATCCTCTGCAACACACCACCACACCACCCCTGGGTATTAAACAAAACTGTAATTGTAGTGTAACTTGAGTCCAAAACTGGAATGAGCCACAATAATTTACTAAACTGGAATATTTTCTTGAACTTTGGATTAAACCCACAAATTAAAATACCAAAACCCAACCATTTAGTGACCATTTGCACTATAATTGAATATGTTTTGTCTTTACTATTTAAATGTACAAAGAATTTTCCAAAAGCAATCGAAAAGGAGCTGACTTATATTGAGCTGAGCGTGAGTTCCTAGTTGTCAAATAGTTGTGTATTTTTTAATGATGATATCCTATAGTATATGTTAAATTCACTCAGGTAGCAACTAATCTCGTTTTGAGATCCTTGCTGAATAATTTCTTCTGAGTGATCCAGTGGAAGACACTGGCTCCAAAATGTATTGTATTTGTGATAATTAATAGAGCATCTATGATCAACTGATGGGCTTTGAATAAATTAACACATAGAAGCAGCCAGTGAAATGGTTGACCCACAATCTCTTTTGAAAAGAGCTTTCATTTCCTTTTATATGTACCTACTATCAATTTTCATTCTCGTATCCTCCTCATACTTTCTTGTCCTTTATTTCCTGAGGTAGTATTCCATCTTTTTCCCCTCACTGGTTCAGTTTTTTTTTTTTTTATCATCTCCCATGATTAACACAGAATGATTGTACAAGGTGATAGCTGGAAATGGTGAAGATAAATGGTCAAATGAGAGAAATGGGCTGTTCTTCTATTTTGCTGGGATAGATACTATCAGATGATTTCTCACAGTAGTGATTTCTAACTCTCATTTCTTACCCAAATGCTTTTCTCTAAAAGTATTCTCTACATTTATTTATATAGTTATATGCCAGGAACTAATTAATCCAGCGATTTTTCTAAAGGTAGGTGAATTATATTTCAATGTTTTCATTCACCAAAACCCACCAATATCATCCAAGGTTTTTATGTGGACCTCTTCAAATTTAAGTTTTGGAGGAAGGGAAGTAGAAGGGAAAGATTGAGGGAGGGAGAGAGAGAGGAAGAGAAGAAAAGAGGAAAAGAGACAAGGAGGAGGACAGAGAAAGTGTAGAATTGGAGGAAGAAAGAAAAAGGAGGGTTGAAGAGCTAGTGACTTCTTCATTGTATTTTTTCATCAGTTCTAAAAGTGTAAATATTCAGAAAACCCCCAAGTACTATATGATTTCTTTAGGGATAAGGAGAATGTAGGAAATTTATAAGATAATATTCAATACATAGAAGTGCAAGGGTAAGAAAAAACCTTGACTGCTAAAGGAAATGGAAAAGCAGATTATTCACTAAAAGTAATAAAACACAATGATATAAACCAACATTACTGCAATAAGACAATACAAAGTAAAACAAAACAAAACAGAAACCATACAGTTAGGAAGTCAGTCAGAAGAAAAGGGAAGGAGGTTTAAGTGGTAATAATTCTGACTTCTATGCTTGTGGTTCCAAACTTCAATGTGTGTAGATTGACTTAAAAATATTGTTTAAATGCATATTCAGATTCAGTAGATTTAAGATGGGGACTGGAAAACTTAATTTCCAACAAGCTACCAGATGATACTCATCCTGCTTTTGTGCAGAATTTGCCAATTCTGATTGGCAAAGTTCTAAATGCTCTTATTCTTAATCGCTGTTGGTTGTTGTAAATGAGTTTGCTGTATGTCTGGATTTCCAAATTGAAACTCCAAAATCATCTTTCCAAAATGTATCATTTCATATTGTTGTAGGTTTTTTGAATACAGATTCAGTACAGCAATAAACAAGCTTTTGTAGAACAACTAGGGAATTCATTGGAAAACATTTATGATGATATCATCCTCTTTTTAGAATCAAGGATAGGAAATTAATGCATCATTTTGACTATTAAGTTCAATCTAATCATAGTTTTGATTTTTCAATGAGCATATTTTGGGATCCCATTCTCAACTGGACATTTATTATGTCAATGATATAGAATGAGGGAGATTCAGGTTGGAGATGATTTTGCAAATGAGAAAAAAATTCAACATTTCTTTCAGTTCTTAAATATGCTGTACAAGTGCTACAGGAATTTGACCCACTATCTTTGCAGTATATAATTTTTAAAAAGAAAATATGAGAAGGAATTATTCTTGTGATGATTATAATGTTTTTAATACAGTAGTTATTTTTTAGTTCAAGAAATGTCTAGTGATCAGGAGGATAAAACACATCCACATAATAGCAGAAGTCATATAGCATTATTCCAGGCAATCTGGTTTTTCTTCTTAAATGACATATGTAAAAATAGCTTTGCACAGTGGCAAATTTCTGTTTTACTTATGTTAAAAGTCTGTCAAAATATTAATAAGAAATCTTAGATCAGGAGTTTAAGCCAAGGATAGTCCATTGAGGAAAAAACCAGGAGTGAAAAACTGCTGCCTTTTTTGCCAAAAACCACATCATCAACTGATATATTCATTTCTTGTTTACTTTGATCTTTTTTTCAGTGTAAAAAGATGATCATTTCTATAAATGGTAGAATAATCTTATGTTTTCCAAGGTCAATCGTTTTGTTTTGACTTATTTTTAAAGTCCCAACAAGTAAATAGATTTATATTTTAAAAGAAGGTACACATTAGATTAGAATAGTAGTAAACATGGGAATTGTACATTATTTCTGAAATGTGTGGACAATGTAAAGGCTGAAAAGAACTGCTATGAAATCGGCAGATAATTGTTTCAATTCTTTTGCCACACTGGGAGTTTTATCAGCGATTATAAAGTCTACAACTTTTTATTTTGTTTGGCAGTGCAATTTTATTTTTAATAAATTATTTTTAGCAACAGTGATGGAATAAAGTCTATGCTTAATGACAAACTAAGTGCTAAATTTCTTTTTCTTAGGAAAACTGATGATAAACTTCTAAGTTGAACCATATGCTTGTCAAAATGTACCACCAACCACTGGATGTTGTGGTGTTATTCTGGGTTTCATGAAAACCAAAAGACCCAGGTATGCTGACCATTCAGCAATATCTAATCCAAACTTAGTGTTTACTTTAAGAAAGATGATAATTTAAAGCTTGCAATCACAGAAGGTTCATTTGCATGTCACTATGTGAAGCAGAAATTTCCATTTAGAGCCAGTGATGGCTTCCTTGAAATAGTTTTGCTCATCTGCTTCTTCAAGGTTTATTTTGACCACACAGGTAAGTGGTGATGTAGACTTTTGCCATATTTTTGGCCTGAGAGCAGAAGAATTTTTCAAAGTATTAAATGATGTTAGTTTTCTATCAATGCCAGTAGATCGTAGGGAGAGAAAATAAAATATGTCAATTCCAATAACTCAGTTTATCATCCATTTTATAGAATGAAATTAAAACTTTTGGAAAAATCATTCTGTCAATGGGGAAATATCAGACATTCATCTAAATACACTTGTAAAGCTGTATGACATGTTAAAATATTTATGTAGGACTAATATAAATATTGGTGAAATATTCATGATCAAAATGTTCATACTAAATTAAGAAATTATAGAGGAGTAATTACTTAGATTAACTATAGTTGTAGTTGTCATATAATAAAATTAGATTAAATACATAATTATAAAATATTAGGGATTTCTAACACAGTAATATAATTTTTATAGATAAGACTACAAATAAGAAAGATAAGATAAAATCTATTGATCTGAAAAAGTACATTCATAATTACATTCAATGAAACAAATATTCTACCAAGCCAGAAGATACAATTGTCAAAATTTACAACTATCTATGTAAAACTAAGGCTTAAATAAAATGTTAATGTCCATTCTGCTTATGGTCCATGACAATCATGTTTCCCTTAAGTTAAATTTAGCAAGCTAAAACAAATCCAATATTTTGTAGAAGTTGTATATATTGATTGCAAATTTATTTGACAGAAAAAGCAAATAATAATAACCATAATTACCCTGAAAAAATAAAAGCAATAAAAGTAGGGGATATTTGCACACTTATAGACAGATAAATGAAAAGTAATAGGAAGCAAAGAGACCCAATAGCTCATGGAAAATTGCAATAAAGACAGTATCTTAAGCAATTGGGCTATTTGATATTTTTTTTAAAACAGATACACATATGAAAAAGAATAGTACTGTATTTATCCTTCATATTACATTTTATACCACGCAAAAATTTTTCAGATATTTCATAAATTTAAGTCATACAAACTGTAGTTAAGAAACTATGGGTGAGCTTCTCTAAAATCACAGATTGGACATATCTTTCCTGTGATTCAACTTCCAACAGTAATTAAATAAAGAAGATGCGTTTGATTACACTAACATCTGCAGGAAAGCAAATAAATAGTCAAATGAAAAAAACCTGGGACAATATATTAGTGTATTATAAAAATATTCTATTTAATATTCCTGCTATATTAAAAGGTTCTAAAAATACAACAGAAACATGCAAATATAATATAAAAAGCAGACTAGAGAGTAGACAGATCCCTAGCCATTTCAAGGATGTTTGACATTGTTTACATACAGAAATGCAAATGAAGATTATATTGAGATAATAATTCTCATTTATAAGATTTTTACTATCCATAAGTTTGATGATTTAACAATTGTTTTTAGTGAAGATAAGCATTTTCATAAATTGCTGGTGGAATAGTAATTAATGAAATCCCTTGTGAAGAGAAATTTGGAGATACCAAGCAAAATTATATATTCAGTTATCTTTTGTCCAAGCAATTCCATTTCTATCCCCCTAAACAACAAAAACAAAGTTGTAAATCACTTACTACTTATAATAAAAAATGAGTGGAAGCAAGCAAAATTTTCACTGATCTGGGATTGTTTGACTAAAATGTGAGACTTCCAAACAATGGAGCATGTACAATAGTAAAAAAAAAATGTCAAACAACTCTTATCCTGCTATGGAATGATGCAGGATATATGAAGTTAGATAAAACTGAAAAGTTGAAATTACTTAAAGTGACTATCATATCTAACATTTAGAAATGAAACTTACATACAATATGTATGAAAAGCAAAAAAACAAAAAGAAATATATATTTTATGGTAGAAAATAAAATCAAGATTTTTTTTGCAGTAGAATTTTATCTGAACTTACTAATTACTTCAACATTAATTGAAAATGTTATGTTACATCACAAAAATCAACATTTCATATTTTGCTTTCAAACTTATTAGTCAAAAAAAAATAACCTAGGAAGATTGTAACACTTTTGTGTGTGTGTGTGGGGGGGGGAGTTTAATATCGCTAGAAAATACCTTACAGAGCATGAATTTCTATCAAGAATAAATATTTTACTTAAATTTTTTTGAAATTAAGTAAAATTTGCATTTCTCTAATAATAGCACTTTAAAATTTAAGGTGTATAGTATGTTAACTTGATACACTTATTAATATGATCACCACCATAGCCTTAATTAAAACATCTGTAAAATCACATAATTATTTTTTTTGTAGTGAGAACATTTAATATACAGTTTTATAGCAATTTTGAAATGTTAAATACAGTGTTATTAACTATATTCACTGTACATTGTTTTAGATCTCTGGAATTTAGTCCTCTTTTAATTTCAAAGTTGTACACTTTGACCAGCACCTCCCCAATCTCTCAGTATCCCAGGCCCTATTCTTTATTTCTACAAGGTCTGCTTTTTCAGATGCCACATATAACAGTATACAGTATTTGTCTTTGTTTGAGTTAACTCATCTAATATAGTTACCTCAAGATCCCTCCATGTTGTTGCAAATGTTGAGATTTGACTTAGTTTTCAAAAATAATTTTGTCTTTAAAAATTATTATTAAGTAGAATATTTCAGTAGCCTAACTGTAAAAATAAGTCTGTGTCAATAAAAATTATTTTGAAAAAGGTTAATTATAAATCTAGTATTCCCCAATTCTGTTCTCAAAAGTTTTCTGCTTTGGATAAGAAAAAATTATATGATTCTACTTCTAGTTCCTAGATGACTGGACTATTACTAAGTGCATTGACCACAACACACACATCACTTGTAGAACATCTAAATCAAATAGTTGAATTCTCAAGAGAAGCAACATAAGCAAGTGAAAAGGACAATCTGTTTTCTCAATAAATCCAGATAGAATGTAAAACTCACTTTAGTAGACAGAATGCAACAGAGGTGACACTGTGTTAGTCTACACTAATGAAGGCCCAGCAGCTTTAATCTAGGGCCTCTTGGAAACTAGTTGTAATTATGGGAGAAAATCAAACCACAAGGAGACGTGAAGAACCAAGGTGTTCAGGTCAATGATACTTGTTGAGATTCCAGAGAAAAATCAACACCGACTGCTAGCACCATGGTGGAGTAATCTTCACCATTCCCAGGCAGTTGAGGCTCAGATGACTATTGCCCTAATGGGCATGTAGCACAACTGCCCAAATGAGACCAAACAATCCTAAGAATATTGGTAAAAAAAAAAAGAAAATCAATTGAACTCTATTTTGAAATACTTGTAACTTAAAATGCTATGGGAGGAATTATACAGGGGTTGTGTGTAACTTTTAACCAGTGTCCCCCATTGTTAATATTGCAAAATGTGAATACAACATGACAACATAGTATCAACATTGGTACAACCCACCCAAATTATTCACATTTTCCCAGTTTTACTTTTGCTCACCTGTGTGTAGCTATGATTTGAAACAATTTTTCTCATGTGAAGGTTCATGTGTTCAATACTATACTCAAGACAGAGAACAGTTCCATTGTCCTGGAATGCCTTATATTATTATAACTAAACTCACCACCCACCCAACCAATCCTAATCCCTAGAACTAGTAATTTCTTCTTAACAAAAATTTAACATTTAAAAAAAGTGGTATGCAAATAGAGTTACATAGCATATATCCTTTAAGAATTAACTTTCATCACTCATTGCAAATCCTTGGATATATATCCAAGGTATTGCATTAATAATTAACTCTGCTTTATTGCTGAATAGTATTCCATGGTACAGATCTACCACAGTTTAATTAGCTATTGATTTTTGTGTGAATATAAGTTTTCATTTCTTTGAGATAAATGTCTCAAAATGTAGTTGCTGGGTCATCATGTAGCTTGCATACTTAGTCTCTTGTTGATTATTTTAAAGAAACTAATAAACTGTTTACCAGTGCACTTATGTCTCCTAAAAGAAACCTTGTTTGGATTTTGATAGAAATTACTTTAAAATTGTAGATCAGTGTGGGGGAAATTAACAATTTTACTCTTAAATCTTCCAATCCATGACACGGTTTCTCTCCATTGACTTTGTTTTTCTTTTATTTCTTTCATCAGCATTTTGTAATTTTATATTCTTTGGCATGATTATAAATGCTATTGTATTTTTAATTTGTTTTATGCAAGTGTATTATTAGTATATAGAAATGCAATTGCTTCCTGTGTGTTAATCTTGTATTCTGTGATCTTGCTGTATAGCTTATTGGTTCAAGATGTTACTTTGTATATTCCTTAGCATGTTCTTCATATAAATTCATGTTATTTATAAGTAGGATTTGTTGTGCTCCCAATGTTCATGCTGCTTCTATCTTTCATTTGCCTTAATGAAATAGGACTCCAGTGTTATACTTAGTAACACTGATGCTTGCTTATTTCCAGTCTTGGACAGGGAGAGCATTCAGTATTTTATCTTTAAGTATCTAGTTAGCTATATGAGTTTCTTGCCAATGTGTTTTCTTAAGTTGGCATAATTTCTCTCTATTTCTGACTTCCTGACAATATTTATAAAATCATAAATAAAGATGCTCTGCTGTTTTCTTTTTATTTAAAAATTTAATTTTTTTTTTACTGTCAAACATCTTTTCTGCATCAATTGATAAGATAATGTAATTATAGATTTTTGCTTGTTGGTTTTCAAATGAGGAACCAGGTTTGCATGGCTGAAATAAGGCCCACAGGGCACAGTATGGAATTCTTTTTATGCATGTTTTAATTAAATTTAGTGATATTTTATTGAGGATTTTGGCATTTAGATCATGAGCAATATTAGTCTGTGGTTTTCTTTTTTGTACTGTCTTTTTCAGAGTTTGGAATCAGTGTGATAGTCAGTTGCATTGAGAATAGTGTCCCAATCTTCTGTATTCTGGAAAAGATAAAACAAAGTTTGTATAATTTATTAATAAGCTGTTTGGGAAAATCCTTCAGTAAAGTCATCTGGATTTGGAAACTTCCTTTTCTAGAGCCTTCAAATTACTAATTCAAATTCTTTAGTGGTTATGATCATTTCCTGTCTAGTTTCTCAATGGCCTAAAGGGAGGTGTTGTATTCTTAAATACAAATGTAAGAGTAAATGCCCCATCTCATTTGTGCCTCCTCTATAGATTTCCAGTGTTGCACATACCATGGAGAGCCTACTCAATGGGCCAAATATCCATATAGACTAGAATAATCCAATTTACGAAGGAGTGAAGGAGTCCCTTGAACCAGTACTCCTGCCACACACACCCCAATCCCACACCTCACATTATACAGAAGGTGCTACAAGGTAGGATGAGTGGCAATTTTGCTTATTATCTCTGTCTCCTGTCCAGTATGAGAAATGCTGTCCCCATATCCCCTGGTCTTTGGCTGGAATTTGGCAGCTAAGCCAATAAATCAATGGGAATATGCTCTCTGGTCATGAACATTTCCTGAAAATGGGTTTACTGTTGGCTGGGGTTGTGGCTATGCTTTTTGTTTTCCTTTGTATTAGGGGTCAGACAGCAAAGAAGCAGTTTTGTCTATTTTATTGTCAATCACAACATCTTCCTTTGTCATAAAAGGTACTAATGAAGTGCCATCATTTGTGCATCTTCTTTTTAGTGAGATGTCTGTTTGTTGAGGAGTGTGTGGAAATAGACAATGTACCCACCTGGGATACATTCAATTTCTAGCTTAGTTTGGGGAACACTGGCCCTGGCCAACTGGTCAACCTTCTTTTGTGTGAGAGAGTCATCAGACATTCTGTAGTTATGTTTTTCCTCCATTTCTGAAATCCCAAACCAGTTGGATGTTCCCTTTCCATGACATCCTTTCAGAGATCTGGTTTGCCTTTCTCTTGCAATTGGAACTACAATAGAAACTACAACCAGAGGTTGTAGTTGTACATATTCACGAGGTACAGGGAGACATGGATTAAAGTCATCTTGCTTGGATAAAAAATATAGTTCATCAAAATAGTTGTTTTATAAGATCACTTCATTTGGAGGTAATTGATGACAAAGAGATTTAGAACTGCTATCTCTTTCAACTTGAAACTTTAACAATCCTTTGTCTTGTGCTTGTAATAGCACTGACTTGCTTTTTTATATCTCTATCATGACCAAATATAGCAACCTTACAAAATACAGACTATCAGCATTAGTTGTAACTTTTGAAAATATGTAAAGTATATGAAATATCATGAGTAACTCTACTTCATTCCAAATTACATTGCTAAGATTCATTAATATTCCTGCATGTGGTGGGTGTGTAGGTATTTTAATTACTGTGTAATATCCTCGTGCATGAATGTTACTTTTATTTATCCATTCTCCTTTCGATAGTTGTTTTTAGATTTCTAATGTTACAAAACACTACAGAGAAAATTCCTGATATTTCTCTGTGTGGCATATGCAAGAATTTCATTTGGGTATATGCCTAGTAAGGAAAACTGTTGGGTTATAAGGTCTGCAATTTATTTCTATAAACTATTTCCAACTGTTTTTCAAAGTGACTGTAATAAGCTATACATACTCCCACAATGTCTAATGATCAATACAATCTGAATCTTCTCCCACACTTGGTATTATCCACTTATTAATAAAAGATCACTTACTTCCACCAATAAAATTGGCAAAATATGATGCCTTATCTTGGCATTTCCCTCATCACTTACGTGGCTGAACACACACTTGTTTTTCCCTTGCAGCTGTTTTTTCTTTTGTGAAAGTCCTGTTCATATCTTTTTATCTTCTACCTGGTTATCTGTTCTTTTTCTCAAACAAGAGACAGTTTGATTGAAAAGTCAAAGGCACTTCAAAGAGAGAGGAGAGCTGCTATGGTCAAATAAAGAGACTTCAATTTCAAAGAATAAATAACCTCCTCAGCTTTAGTAGCTGATGGGCAATTGATGTTAAGCTGAACGGCAGTGTAAGGAATAATTCCAAACTAGTGTTGAGTGATTTTTTTAAAAAAGAATTTCCCATTACCTATCGATTTTTGTCTAAGTCCAAATCCAGGTGTTCAGTAAAGCAGACAAAAGTGACTAGAAATCATTTTTGCTAGGAAAGGAGAGACAAAAGGCCAGAAGTGAGCAAAATTGGGAAGTATGCTACTGGCTGTGCTCTCAATCATCTCCATTTCTGCATTTCTCACTTCTGCTACCATGTGTAGATATTCTCCTCCCAGGACATGTTCAAGGACATTCCTTTCAGAAAATCTCTTGCTGGACTCTGATTCTGTCTCCTGTAATCTCCCCGTTCCTTCCATCTGCTATGACCATTCCTAGCCCCATCACCATCAGATCCTCTACATATTCCAGTGATAATAAGAATGCATACTCTAAGTATGTGCACAGTGGCACATGCCCGTGAGGCCAGGGATCGCTTGAGTCCATGGGTTCAGGACTATCCTGGGCAACATAGTGAGACCTAGTCTCTAAAAAAATAGCCGGGCATGGTGGCGCATACCTGTAATCCCAACCACTTAAAAAAAATGCAATAGGTTGAGTTTTACTAGCCCAGGGAAAGACAACTTGGAGGCAACCAGCTCACACCCCAAAAGCCCAGTTGGGCTCAGGCTGAGGTTCAGACTGAGTTTTACTGGCCCAGGAAAATCCAACTCAGCAAAGACGAACTCCCACCCCAGCAACCCGGGACAGGGGGGCTCAGATGAGGGCTCCAGTGAGCACCCAACTCCTTCTACTTGCCAAGGTATTGCCCCTGGGAGATAGTGTGGGGCCACAAGCTTTGCAACTGAATGGGCCTCTGCCATTCAGGTTAGGTGCGTATTGAGTTTTACTGGCCCAGGGAAAGACAACTTAGAGGTGACGAGCTCCCACCCCAAAAGCACAGAAGCACTGGCACAGACTTGAAAAACAAGGACACTCACTACCCAAGAGTGTCAAGACATCCCAGTCAAAAAGGATTACACGACAAGCCATAGATGCTCGGACGCACTAAAAAGTATTTAAGACTCATCAATCTGAAAGAGGAGAAACAATGAAAAAAGAAGACAGACAATACAATAGAAACCGTATCTAGTCACCACATTCACTCTCTGATAAGGAACTTGTCCCCCAAAATAGCCAACTGAAACAAGATATAATCACCGCAGCAGCAAAAGCACAAAGGCAGAGTTATCCACAACTAGATATGCTTCAACATACCATCTAATACTAGAGCAGTAGTCACTCAATAAGTAGAGCAAGTCCAAAAAAGAAAACACAGAAAGGAGGAAGAATACAAATACTCAAGCAAGCCCTAAGAAAAATAATTCACCAACAAAGGATAAACAATCTACAGAAACCAACACAGATGACATGGAAGAAATGCTTCATATGTCAGATAAAGAATTCAAAATCAACATGATAAAAGCACTCAAAGAGGCCAAGGAAGAGGGGGAAAAGGGAAAGCAAGAGGTTAGGAACTTTCAACGGACTAAAAGAAGTAGCAGAAAAATATAGGAAAGAATGCAGCAAAATGAGCAGTATCATTGACGAAGAGAAAAAATGAAATTGAAACCCTAAATAAGAAGGTGCAGGAGATACACTGTATAGGAGGAGAAATAGAAGAGCTCAAAAATGCAGGGAATAGCCAGGAAAGCAAATTAGAAGAAATAGAAGAATGAATCAGCACATTAGAGGATACAGAAGTAGAGAAAATGAAAAAAGATAAAGAGAGAAAAACAAAGTAAGAAGAGAGAAGAAAAAAAAATCAGAGACCTGTCAGATACCCTAAAGAAAACAAATATAAGAGTAATTGGAATCCCAGAAGGAGAAGAGATAGACATAGGATCTGAAAGGCTTTTCAATGAAATCGTGGAGGAAAATTTCCAAAACCTGAAGAAATGAAAATAGGAAGCAAAAAGGACACCAAACTACTTCAATGAAAGAAGAAACAGCAAGACACATTTAACAAAACTTTCAAGAGCCAAAGATAAAGAAAAATATTATGAGAATAACAAGAGAGAGGAAACAGATAACCTGATTAGACCGACCTCAGATTTCTCAGAAGAGGCACTCCAAGCAAGGAGAGAATGGGGCCACATCTTCAAAACACTCCAAGACTAACAGTGCCCACAAAGAATACTCTACCCAGCAAAATTGCCCTTCCTTTATAAAGGAAAAATTAGAAACTTCTCAGACAAATGAAGCCTCCAGAAATTTGCTACCACCAAACCCCCACTCCAAGAACTTCTGCAAGAAGCCCTAAGATTGAAACCTGCAGAAGAATAAAAAGAATGAATAAGAAAAAGAAAAGAATGAATAATCTAAAACAGAACCCCAAATGACCACCAGGAATCCATTGTTAGAATATCAAACATCAATAATTACTCTAAATGTCAATGGGCTAAACTCATCATTCAAAAGACACAGAGTTGCAGACTGGATTAAAAAACAGAACCCAACATTCTGCTGCCTCCAAGAAACACATCTGATCCCAAAAGAAAAGTATGGATTGAAGGTAAAAGGATGGAAGACAATTCTACAAGCAAATGCCCCCCCCCCCCAAATAAAAGGCAGGGGTAACCATTCTTATAGCAGACAAAGCAAATTTCAAAATAAAAAAGTAACAAAAGATAAAGAAGATCACTACCTAATGATTCAAGGGTCAACCAACCAAAAAGTCATGACAGTCATCAACATATACTCACCAAATGAGGGTGCGCTAAGATTCATAAGACAGCTACTAAGAGAAATAAAATCAAATATAGATGAAAACACATATGTAGTGGAAGACTTCAACACCCCACTCTCAACAAAGGACAGATCATAAAAAACAAAAGCTACATAAGGACACAAAAGTCTTAAAAGAAGACCTAGACAAAATGGACCTAATAGATATCTACAGGATGCTACACCCACAAGGAAAAGAGTACACCTTATTCTCAAATGCACATGGACCATTCTCTAAAATTGACCACATACTAGACCACAAGGCAAACATGAATAAATACACAAAGATAATACCAACATTTTTGAGACCATAAGGATATCAATCTAGAAATCAACAATGAAAAGAAAACAAGAAGAACTTCAAACACTTGGAGACTGAACAACATACTACTAAATGAAGAATGAGTAATTGAAGAAATTAAAGAAGAAATTAAAACTTACTTTGAAACAAATGATAAAGAAGACACAACATTCCAAATGTTTGGGATGCAGCAAAAGCATATCTAAGAGGAAAGTTCATAGCAATACAGGCCCATACAAAAACCAAAAAACTAGCCAAAAAACAACAGAATTTACCAACTCGAAAAATTAGAAAAAGAACAACGAAAAACCCAAAACCCAGCAGAAGACAAGAAATAGCAAAAATAAAAGAAGAAATAACCTAGAAGCCAAAAAAAACTATCCAGAAGATCAACAAAACCAAAAGCTGGTTCTTTGAAAAAATAAAATTGATAAGCCCCTTGCAAAGCTCACAAATGAAAGGAGAGAAAATTCAAATAAACAGAATCACAAAGGAAAAAGGAGAAATTACTAGCAATAAGGGAAATGCAAATCAAAACCACAATGAGATACCACCTTACACCAGTAAGAATGGCCCACATCCAAAGAACTGGCAACAGCAAGTGCTGGCGAGGATGTGGAGAGAAAGAAACACTCTTACACTGCTGGTGGAAATGTAAAGTGGTCCAATCACTATGGCAAGCTGTGTGGAGGACCCTCAAATTTATGAAAAAGGAACTACCATTTGACCCAGCAATTGCTCTCTTGGGAATCTACCCAAAAGAGACCTCAATGTAGGTACAAAGGGATACCTGTGCTCAGCACTATTTTTACTGCAGCACTATTTATAATTGCAAGGACTTAGAAGCAACTAAATGCCCCAAAACAGATGACTGGATGAAAAAGTGGTATATATAGACAATGGAATATTACTCATCAATTAAAAATGACAAATTTGGTGATTTTATGATAACATGGATGTACTTAGAAGAAATATTAGCAGAAACAAGTCAAAAAGAAAAAGACAGAAACCAAATGGTGTCACTAATATATGGGGTATAGGTAGAAAACAAACAAAAGCCATCAAGAAAAGTCAAAACAAGCTAATCACCAAACTGAAGCACTCAACTTCGGGCGGGGGGGGGGAGGGTGGAGGGGGTGAATCCCTGGGATTACAATGATGTGAAATATATATATAATTTTTTAAAAGATGCTCACTCTTGAAGACCACCAGTTTACCAAACACCATTTTAACAGTTTTGCCTGAATTTGTGGATTTTATTTGCTCAAAATAGTTGTTTGAGGTCCCAGTTTGGGGTTATAATTTTTCTTAATCTCACTTTCTTTTCTAAAATTCTTTCTGTTGTCCTTTATGTTTCATACAGATCTGTTCTTCTTTGTGCCGTTTGACATTTGGTCTTCTTGCTGATAAAATTTTGTTGTTACTTCTAAGTATTAATGATTTTCATCAAACTCATTTAATAGCTTTTTATATGTATTTCTGATTTTAGTTGTTGACTTTTTAAAATAATTATAGTTATAACCACATCAGAAACTAAAATATTCATATATAAAATTTTAGATAATACTCAAAGGTCTGTTTGAGAATGTTGAATTCATTTTGGAATCCTGTACCATTAGTTGTTCTTCCATCAGTTATTTGAGGGACTTTTCTTTTGCTGAATTATTTGTGTTCTCTCTTATTTCTATAGCAGTTTTGATTAGATGCTGACTACCTATACATATTTTCATGGATCATGCTGGTGATTTAATGTGTTTTATAAAATTTCTAGTTCAGGTTCACATATTTCCACAGTATAACCTGGTTTCCTTTCTGGGTGTTTTTTTCTTTTTTTTTCTTTTTGAAAATAAGAGACTTGAACACAGGATTTGGGGAGGGGATTAGAAATCATAAATTCTCATTCTACTCTTTCCAAAATTGCTATGCAATTTTCATAGGACATCTCTTTTTCTTTTAATCTTCTTTTTTTACTGCCCCTATCAAAAATACCTTTCAAAGACTGCCTGCTTAAATCATATCACATTTCTAAAAAAATATTGAAATATTATTAGTTTATATTATTATATATGTTCCAGGTTTCTAACATTCTAATTTAACATATTATATTCTCCAAAATATCATTTCTTTCAGATCATGTAGTTGAAACCTCTTACACTTTTAAATCTGTATCATTTGGTATTTTGACACAAAGTAAATTTTTTCTTTTTTACAATTGTTTAATTTTTTTTCCATTTAATTGATGTTTCTCTATCTGGTGGTGGTTTCCTTTTTATTTGCTTTTCTTCTCTGACAAGGTGTGTAGCAAATGTAAGGGATTTGGCTCGCTAGAATTTGGTGTTCAGTTTTCTTTCCACAGATAATTTGCAGTTTGAGCATCCTATATCTTATAATTATGTCCAGAAAAAATGTGTATCTGATTTCAATTGTTCAACTAGACTGTCAGTTTTGTAGTTATGTTGCTGGTACCCAGAATTGCCCATTTCAGTTTTTGAATACATTTTTATTGAAATAAAATTTTACAGAATATAACATAGTTGAAGAGCTCAGTTTTTAAAAATATTTATACAGACCAAGAGCTAGAATACTTACAGGACCCCAGAATTTTGCACCTCTCCAAATTCCTCCTTTCTTCAATCCAAAGGTAAACACTACTACCACTTCTATAAATGTATATTTATTTGGTGCATTTTAGTCTTTGTATCATTGTAATATTGACACTAGACATAATTATAATTATGTGTCTATTTTATTTCTATCAAAATTATGTAGTGAGATATTCTTTGCAGTTGGTACATAGCTCTGTTACAATTCTTTTCATTGCTGAATATTTATGTCTCAGTGTGAATTTTGAGGTCTCAGTGTGGATCATTGAGCCTTTGCAGGTCTTCACTAAAATTGGTTTCATTCTGTTTGTGTGTGTGTGTGTGTGTGTGTGTGTGTGTGTATGAAAGTGAGATTAAAGTACAAAGATTAATGAGCTCATCAAGAAAATCTTGTAGGTCAGTGATTAAATGGGACCAGAACTCAAATTTCCTAAGTCCTCATTGAGATAACATTTTCTCATTGCATAATGATTCATGAAATAAAAAAACTGATTAGTCATTTTCATTTTTTCCATGGCGTTATCATATAGAGGCTATTCTTCACCTTTACGTATTTCTCAAAAGATTCATATATTTTTTCTGCTTATACATTGTTATTTTTGCCATGGACTTGCCTTTTTTTTTTTTTGCAATGAATTTTTAATTCATTTACCTCTTCAATTCAGCTATAGAATTAATTTGCTAGTGATAAAACATACCCTTAAAAAAGGTCAGATGCCATATAAAAAATTCAAGCAATAAACTCTGATTTACAAATACTGTTCAAATGAGGTCAAAGTCATATTTGAAAAAAATAAGTCTATAATATGCCTATCATCCTCTAGCTTGATAATATGCCTGTCATTCTCTAGGATACCTAAGATACCTATGCTGTTTTGGGGAAGGAACAACTTTGTCTCTGAAACATATTTTAAGGATAATGAAGGAATCTTATCAATAGTTTTCCAATTGAATTTCAGAATTGATTTAAGTTTCAAATATTTCATCCAATGTTGAAGTATAATACAATATTAAACTATTATAAACTGGTAAAAACATAAACATTCAAATAGATAATTAAAATTTAGAGGATTGGAGACTGATCAATCTCTGGGACTGACAGCTTAACACTTTTGGATTAAGATTTTAGAGTGATGTTTAAAATCTAAACCTTGTATCCTACACAAACCCCCAGAAATTCTCTCATGACCCTCAATGCTCATGCCCCTCATTTCTACAAATTCATCTTGGTGCACTGGTAGAAACAAGAAAGGTAGGAAGGAAGATTTTTTTATTCTAGGTGGTGGAAGAACCTCAGGACATACAGTGATGTAAAAAATATATACATGTGCAATCAATTAAAAACAAGTAAAAGAAGCTTTATATTGATGATAAAATAAGAATTCTACTCTATAATCATTTCATTGTTCAGTGGTTTTATGAACTTTTTCTAGTTTCAAAGATGAAGCTGGGGAGTGCCACCTGTAATCATACATAGGACAACTTTCTGCAATGACATCCCTTTTCTTTCCACTCTGTTTCAATTATGAGTTTTAAAGAGAAAGGAGGGGAAGAAGTATAGAAAGAATAATAAAAAAGGAAGTGATCAGCTGTGCTCATGTCTTTTAACTTCAAATTTTATATTTTTTTACATTTTATATACACTTATTGTAATTTTTTTCTTATGATGAAAGCTTTAAAACTTACTCTCTTAGAAACTTTAAAATATGCAACACAGTGTTATTAATTATAGTTGCATGCTCTATTACACCCCCACAATTTATTTATTTTATAACTGGAAGTTTGTACCTTTTGACAGTCTTTACCTATTCCCTTTCCTCATCCTGCCTATCCCCTGCCTCCAGCAACCACCAGTCAGTTCTCTATCTGTAAGCTTGATTGTTTTGTGTGTGTTTGTTTATTCTCACAAAATAATTTAATCCAGTCTATTCATATGAGTGGCTAGTGATCCTCCAAGATTAAATGACTTCACCACTGTCATGCAAATTTCCTGTGTCAAAGTTAGCAAAAAACCCCACCTCTTAGGTAATATTTTAATGCATATAATACATTAGTTTCTAATTTAAGATGTTCCAAATCCCTTTACATTCTAGCACATGTGTGGCACATAAACACACACACACATGCCAATTAGAAATAGGGGAATTAGGAAAACAAAGACATGGCTATGTAGTTTGAACCATCTATTTTCAATAATGCAGTTATACTCATTCTGTGTGTCCGTGAGCTTGAGTAATTTGAATTTGTGTGCTTATAAATCTATAAAAGCAAACAGATCTGAAAGGAGATGACATTAAATTATAAAATATAACCTCCCCCAAACTATATAGTAAAAGAATGACAGATCTGGGGAATATATAGACATGCTCTATACCTTAACTGAATAAGAAATTCTCATGAAATCCCATGACTGCATTATGGAGAATGCAAGAAAAGAGACTGGCAGGATGAACAACACATTCAGTTAACCAGAAGACTGATTAGAAAACAAAACTTTAAGATCTGTGAATCGATCTCAATTTGGAAGATTGAGAAATGTTCACCCTGATGCATTCACCAGTGCTGAATATACTTGAAAGAGCTTTTAAAAGACAGATTACAGAACAGTTGCAAGAGCAGCCCACAGGGAAGATATTTGGGAACATAGTGGTGACAAGAATTGTGAAGATTCTGAGATTGTATCCTGCTTGCAAACTGACAAGTTAGTAAGTAACATCTTTGCAGATGGGGACAGAAGATAAATTATTTCTGGGTGTAAGACAAAGGATGTCATTACCATCAGCACAGAAGGCAGCATGAATTTCATGGTTACATTGGTTCCCTTTGTTCCCCAAGTCCTATTGGGCTGATAAGGAGTGACCCAGTGGAGGCTGCAAACACAGTGGGTCTGTCACAGCTCAGTATCCAGAATCTTTTATAGCAGACTGCTACCAAACCCACCTAACCTTTACCTCAAGAGAGACATTATCTTTACTCTCCTGGGGAGCCAATAAATCTGTCTTCTGACCAAGGAGTGAGACGCTCTTTATCATCCAAACCTATTTGTTTATGCAAACATCCTTGAATGAATGTCCAGAGAAAATACTCTCAGAAAACATGCAGAAATGTAAGAGATGTGTGGAAAATTGTTCCCCACCAGGTGGCTGTGTCATCAGTCACTGGTGAATGTGCAGATTGCTCCAAATGAATTTCCACTAATTGGACACCTTTTAAACTTCTGTGGGCCAGAGGAGGGCATGTGACAGCTGGTGCTTGCTTTGACAGGCACTCATCTAAAAAATGAGAAGCTTTAAATCCTACATGTTGCTTCACAAGCCCCAACAAAATCTTTAACAAAACTTCAAATACCTATGCCCCTCAGCCACAAATTCATCATTCCACATGGTTAGAAGCAAGGAGAAAAAGCGGAAGTTTTACTCAACGAGCGTTTCATTATCCAGTAGTCTTATAAATTTCTTCTATTTTTTAAAATAATAATTATATAAGTATATATATGCTTTGCATCATTGTATTCCCCGGGATTCTCCCACTACCATACCACCCGTGGACCTTCATTCTGATCTTCTGTGCTTGTCCCCTCTCTGACCTCTCCCATTCCCTTCTCCCCAGGTATATGCTTTAATTTGGTTGTTTTGACTTTTCCTCTTGACCGTTTGTTTGTTTTCCCTACATCCCATCTATAAGTGAGACCATCTGGTTTCTATCTTTTTCTTTCTGACTTATTTCCACTAATATGCAAATCAATACTTCTTCTGGTTTTAAAGAAGTTGAGGTATGCCTCGTGTCATCAAGAATGGGACAACTTTTTGGAGGAGGGAGGGAAATTATCCCTCTTCTCTTCATGAGAGGTCTGGGCCATGGGATCTAAAGGACACAAGGTCTAATGACTGTCACCTCAGTCACTGGCACTGTGTACTGGATCGAATCTTGGGGTTATCCAGTTAGACAATTTTTCTGTTGCAATATCTGCGCAAAGAGGAATAGAGGCAACAACATAGTGAGTGCAGAGCCTCCCTCAAATAACTGGGAATGAATCCCCCCCCCCTGTAAACAGTGGTAGATTTGGTAAGTCACACAACAACTGTGTTTCTGGAGTTAAATTCAGAGATGGAAATCAGTATGCTATCCTTAAGGTAGTAGTTTGTATAATACTTTATTGGGTTCAGGCATCTTTAGAGTGCTAACTTCCAAGAAACAGGATGGTTTCACTGAGGACTCAAGCCAAATGCATATAAAAATAATATGAATTTATGGGGGGGCAGTTGCAGAATTCACATTACAATAATGCAAGCATACAATTATATTGGCAGCCAAAAAGCAGAGAAGGTAACAAGGTTCTTGGCAAAGTTCAGGAGACTGGCTAGGCAGATAGGTGGGGACCTAGTCCAGATTGCTCTGAGAATCTGAGAGGATAAAGGGGGTGCCCATCTCAGGGGGAAAGCTCCTGGTGGCTCTCACCAAACTCTGGAGAAGGCTTCAGGACCACAGGCCTGGAGTCCGTAAGCATCTCAAACGGTCTCAACTTCCTGACGTGTATTTGCACCACTTTTGAAATATACCTTACCAGGACCACCCGGACCCACTAGTAGATTTAGGGTGGTGCCTCTCCATAAAGCGAAGTTTCATCTTTGCCTTTTCCACATCTGTTTATCAGTATCTTAGTTGAAAGCAACTGAGAATTTTAAGTCACGTCATTATTGCCCCCACCTTTCCATTCGTCAGGGTCATTACAATGTCAATCGTGCAACAAATCTGCTGGTCAAGATCGTTGCACTATTAATATATGACAGTTAAGTTGCCAACCTTTTTTTTTTTTCCTGACTTCTGCTTCACAAGAATTCTTAACAGTTTTCCCTCTGCCTAAATGGCAATTAGCATGTTTAAGACCTTTTTAGTTTCCTAGTTATTAATAGAGGACTCACACACACATACACAATGTAACAAAAAAGGCTATTTGGCCCCTGATAGTATTTTTAGTTCCTAAAAACTCTGTTTATCATTATAAAGTATTAATAACGACAGCAAAAAAGCTTTACTTTTTAACCTTTTAACAGAGCATGACATCAAGCAAGAATTTAGATGAGTTTTCCTTTGTAACTATCCTCAGCAGGGATATGCTTAAAATTTCCTTGCAGCAAAAATAAAATAAATTCTTTGTAATATAAAGAGCAGATAGGGATACTGTTTCATTATCAAGTCAGAAATTGCATTCTGAATAAAGAGATAATTTTGCATCTGTTGGTGTCAATCTTTCATTTAAATTAGCCCTGATGTTTTAGGCACAAGCTAGGGAATGTCTAATATGATCAAGTTCTGGAATATTTTACCCTTGGAAGATAAATAGGGCATTTGAAGATTTTTTTTCTTAATACGTGCCTTGACTTCATATTTGTAAATGCTGCTTTCAGAAGAACAAGGTCTCTCTTAGAAGTCAGATAATCATATTAAATAAATTAATCTATTTTCTACAAGTAATAATATATATCTCAGTTATCAAAGAGTGACTAGACCTGAACATTCACTGAAATTCAAGTTATGAGCACTGTGGATTTATGTGTATTTGTAGTAGCCTATCTCCCATTACATTTGAAAGTATTTATCTTTGCAAATAAATGCCTACTCCATCCACACTTCATGTTATCACTGTGTTGGGGAAGACAGAAATAGAGAAAACTGGATGGAATTATGTTCTCAATTTTTTTTCCAAATAATAAATTCAGGAATAGATTACTGCTCTGAAACAAATTTCCTGTGTGGTTTCTAGCAACTCCTAGAATATTTCTTGTCTCCATTTACCAGATAACCAAGCTATTATTTATTTATTTATTTTGAGACTAGCTCTTGCTATTTTTGCCCATGGAACCATAGGCTCTCGTTGCCCAGGGTACCACAGACTCAAGCAATCTCCAGCTTCAGCTTCCCAGATAGCTGGGATTACAGGCACGTACCACCATACCCAGCTATCTTTTTGGAACTAGGTCTTGCTACAGGCCCCAGGCGGGACTCGAACCGTGATCCCTAGCCCCAGCTGCTTCATAGGCTGAAGCTTACAGGCACGAGCCACCGTGCCTGGCCTGATAACCAAGCTATTAAAATGAATGTGGGATATAAGGCCAGGATTTAGCAATTTATGTTGCCAGCCCCAAATCTAAACGCATTGTGCTGTTGGAAATATTGATGACTTTTTTTGTGTGAAAGTCAGGGAAGTCTGTACCCCATGGGCACAGACAGTGAAAATGAACTAATGAACTGGCCAAAATCTGTGTAAGAAATTCTACTTTATAGTTATTAAAAACTGATTGAAATGTCGACATACTTTTCAAGTAATATTAATAGGGAGATACATGTAAATTAAATTCTAACTCAAAAATAAATGCTAAAACTCTCATACAACTTTTTTGCTTGGATTCTATGTTATGTTTATTTGGATCAACATACAACTCTAATAGATGAAACAGTTCCAACTGAAATAGGGATTTATTGTGCTTAGCTAAAATCTGTCCTAATGGGCCATTTTAGTTAGGTTTTCTGTGCTAATTGATAAGTTTACAACTCATGGTATTTGTTGTGTATTATTCCTTTTCTAAAAATTCATCTAACATCACTTCAAATAGATGAAGCATAGAGTGACAAATCTTTCAAATATGCATCCCAAATGAATTTTTTAAAAGAAATTTTAGGGGCATTTTGCTAGTATTCAAGAGCTATCATTTTCAGTAAGATTCTGGATTTATCTGACTCTAAAGTCTGATCTGTTTTCATTTTCTCTGTCCCTCAAACTTTCTTTTCTCCTATCTTATTATTAAAGCTACCTTTATGCTCAGTTGTGGTTAGCCATGGTTTCTGCACAGAAAATGTAGAGAGATTTTCAAAGATACCTTCAATACACATTTCTTTTGTTCCTTTCTTTAAACTGTCTTAGCATTTTAGTATGTCTTTAATCATATATCTTTCCCAAAAGTCAGGTTTTTGCAGACTTTAAATCGCTATGTGTAATACTAGTAAGCATTAATAAAGTAATTATTAGATTTCATTCAAATGTCAAAAATTCAAAATAAATGCATTTGCTTTAGAAAATGTAGTTTTATTTAATGCTAAAACACTACAACAGTGATATCACTCAGCGGCAGAAATATATCAATATGTCATCTCAATCAAGTGAAGCTCTGTTCTCTGTTCTGTAGCCCACATTGCTCTACTCTGCAGTTGTCCTTGGAATTAGGGGAGCTGAGGAGACATTAGGGAGAATCGATAGGTATTATGGGGTGTCCTGAAAAGGAACTGACAGCTTGGGCTTCATTTACTGAAGGTTGAAAAATTGACTACAGGCTCAGAGGAGGATGACAAGATGTAGTCTAAATTAGATCGAAACTCCTTCTAATCCCTCAGAAACAGACAGCATTGAGTAAATATTTACTGAACAACTGCTGAAGAGAGGCTCTAGGTGGATACAGGCTTGACAAGATTAGTCCCCACAGTTGAAGACCTAATGATTTAGTCTAGTGGGAGACTAGCCAGAATAATAGGTATAAACATCAACATCTTAGAATGAAAATTTGTTCATTCAAGACCAGGGCTCATATAACTGAGCGCTAAAGGCATATCCAAAAGAGAAAGAAAATGGGGTGAAAAAAAGGGCAAATCAATATTAGAAGAAAAGTGAATAAATTTAGGGAAGAAATAAAAGTGACTAATATAACCCCTCTGTATAATTTCATTGGAGGTGAAATTGGTGTGTTGTCCCCAGTTGACAATTGTATTCTTAATCTCTGTATTTGCTAAATTTTGCTACTAACCCAAATCACTTGTAACCCCATCTCACTAGATGAGAATCTGTGTGAAGTGGATCTACAAAGCACCAAAATTAACAGGCACCCTAGGATGGTTTATTTTTTGTTTGTTTATATATATGTTTCACATCTTTGTATTCCCTGAGAATCACCCACCACCTTCCCTCCCTGACCACTCCCTCCCCACCACCACCCACGTTGGTTGTGTTCTTTAGTTTGGTTGTTAGCTTCTTTGGACTTTTCCTCCTGACCTTTTGCTTGTTTTTCCTCCTACACATATATTAGTAAAACCATTTGGTTTCTGTCTTTTCTTTCTGACTTGTTTCTGCTAATCTGGTTTCTTCTAGATACATCCATGTTATCATTATGGTGATTTTTTTAAAGGAAGTTTAGTAAACAATGCTATATTTGGTGCCTGAAATGCTACCCTTTGCGTTTATCTCTGATTGAACATCAGATCTCATGCTTTGATTTGTGCAGAAGAACCTGTATCTCCACTGTTTGAGCTAATCCCTTTAGTTTGACAGATTGGCTCAAAGGTTAGAACATGTTCTCGCTAAGAAAGTTAAGTTTACTGGACCCTACTCTCATAGAGTTTAACTGAACGAGCCTGCTGTGGAACCCATTAATCTTTGTTTTGACTAGCATGCTAAGAGAGTCTGATAAGGATGATCCTTGGAAGTCACGTTGAGAAATATTGATTTAATTAGGTCTTAGTCATCTTGAAAATCAATATATTTCACACTTATACTTGAGTGTAAAAAAGGGTTTGAGAAGTATATTTAGTTTCAGATAATAAATTCACTAGAAGATAGATTCCTGAGAGGATAGAAGGTAAGTTTAGTTTGTTTTATTTCTTCTTTTGTAATGGCTTATACACAGCACCTGGAACAGCGATTTTTCCATACAAATTATTTGTTAATAAATGAACTTGAGATGTAAATGAAATAATGTCTCTTATTCTTGCTTTCCCCCCTCGTATCTTCTAATGCCATGTTATAACCCGAAGGAATTAAAAAAGGAATTTGCAAACAGCAGAGTAGTGGTGACAGGGTAGAGAGGAGAGCCATAAAATTAGAACTTTATTAGGGAGAAAAAAAATTCCAATAAAGAAAAGTTAGAAGAAACAGAGTCCCCCACCCCCACCCCACACACACACACTCCCAGCAACTTGGCTGACCACAAAGAAATACTGAGGGCAATTGTTGTCTTGGACATGCTTCACTCATTGACTATGGAGTCTTTGGGCTGTCTCCCTCTAAGAAGAGTGGCAATCTGGGAATCCCAGAAGGTGTATTTATGCAGGAAATACACATGAAGCATGATTATAGCTCTCTCCTTCCCTTTCTTCCTTATTTTCTAAGCTTTCCTTAAGAATGTTGAGATGTATTCATCTCATTTGGTGTGTTTACAGGTAGCTGGAATCATGACATCATGCTCACCACCTCCGTTCTTCTCAGCTTGATATGGAATCCTGTGTCCCTCTATTCAGTGTCTCAGTATTCACTTGTTTCTATGTTAGGGAAAGATAAGCCCTAAGAATTAGTGACCTCAATAGCTGGGAGGAAAATAAAACAGACCAGCCTGTTGTATGTGGCCCTTAGGCCTTCTGCGAGAGTTGCTGCCAGCAAAGAATGATTCCAAGGGGTTAGCACTATAGAGATGCCATCTGTTCCTGCCTAACTTTGGGTTTGTGAATTGTTATGGGGACACTGTAATGACTCCTCCCAGCTGTTCTTGGATCTGTATTGTATCCTTTGAGAGCTGCATATTTTCATGGACTGAGGGTGTAGAGATTTTAAGAATGAGATATTGGTCTAACAAGTGGAGTGTATAGCATAGGACCTGCTTTTCTCTCCAATTATTAAGTGACATGTGAAGGCCATAGGGTGGAAAGTGGAATGGGCTAGTCAATGAATCATCATCTGGTTCTATTCTGGTGCTTTCTGACTGTACTGATACTAAGAAAGATTGCACAGGTATTGCCAGGAATTTTCCAAAACTAGCTACTAGGATTGCTCTTGGAATATGTAGGATTCGGGAAAGTTTCCTTTTGCTCCATAAAGATCTGCACTTTGTGGAGATCCACAGAGCATGAAAAGCCATATGTCAATGCTTAGCACAGTGTTTACTTTTACCTAGAACAGAAGAGTTTGACAAAAATAGCTTTGCTAGGAACACAAGGAACTCTAGTTTACAGAAAATGGGTTTTGTTTGGTCTGCCCTCATTTCATTCTTGATAGCTACTTTGGAACAATCTCTTACTTTAGAACAATTATATTATTTGAAGAGGACTTGCTACTTCACCAGGATTTTTTGTGTTTTGATTTACACAATAAATTTGAAAGCCTGGGATTATTCTATTTTTTAAATTACAAAAGTTAGGCTTGGAGTTTTGAGAGGCCTTTCCAATGTGTAGGAGAGCAAAGAACAAATGCAATTCTTATTCCAAACCCTGTATTTATCTCCACTAGTAATTAACAACTCTTAGAGTGAATGAGAAGCACAATCCCACATTTTGAGCAAGAGGTTTGGATAGAATGTGCCATAGTTCTGTTTGTGCAGGTGTTGGGTGACTAGACAAATTAGGCTTCACTCAAGTCGTTTGATAGAAAGCAGTGATTCTCAAGATGTGGTCCCTGATCATCCATGGAAACAGTATCATCTAGGAGCTTGTCAGAAATGCAAACTCTTAGATCCCATATCAAGAAGTAGTCCTACTCCTAAATCTTAGAAGAAAGATGTGTTCCTTGTTAGACCTTTTTGAGTTTGTAATGCTGAATGGAGATCATTTGCATAAGTAAATTTGAGCTAATAATATAGAAGCTTTCTCATTAAATGTTCAAGAGAAAACTGCAAAGCTCTTGCTATAAAAATTTTGCTTATTTCTTACAGATATGTGCTCAAAAATTTGGGAACCGATTTCCCTTAAGTCAAATACTCAGTTTCAAGAGCAGCCATCATTCACTTCTAACGTAGGAGATTCTAACTCATGACATTTTTGTTGTCAATTCCCCCATCTTTTTGGTCTTGGGCACATCTATATATTTGTGATCAGATATCACTGAGCATATCACAGAACACCATTTAGCCTCCAGTCCTCCTTTTCAGATTCATTGTTGTGTATTTCCTCTGAAGGTCATTTTCCTAAATTTGTTTTTTGAGAGATCACTGACATATACTATATATATATATATATATATATATATATATATATATATATATATATATATATATATATATATATATATATATA
>PVHY01006907.1:0-10294 GCA_004024945.1 Uropsilus gracilis | reverse complement strand
TATCTATCTATCTATCTATCTATCTATCTATCTATCTATCTATCTATCTATCTATCTATCTATCTATCTATCTATCTATCTGTCTATCTATCTATATCATTTATCTATCTATACATGAATTCAAAATGAGATCTTTACTTCTTTTCCAGCAACACATGGTTTATCGCCCTCTTTTTTTCATAGTAAGAATTTAACTCCAGCTGTAATACATTTCCTTATTTGTTCAGCCCTTGTATACATGTGGAATCATAGAATCACCAGCTATTCACTTAAATTTAAAACCAGAATATAGTGGTATATAGTGGTGAAAATATTTAAGCTTTCATTTAAGCTCAGGAGCAAGACTATGGTGCCCAGTTTTACCACTTCGGTTGTTGTTGTTTTTTTTTTTTTAATTCAGTCATAGTAGTATATTTAGTTTCATCTGTTCTAATTATAACTGTCTCCTATGTTTTCCATCTTTATTGAATTCTTGTTTTACACCATGTATTGTTTCTTTTTCTGCAAACGTTGTTTTAAGTTTACATTAAAATCTTCATCAGTCCTACTCTATAGTTGTGCTGGGTTGATAATTCTCTTGGGTTTCTTTTCCTCCAACATTTGTGATTGGTTCTTTTGTCTCTTCATTTTTTATTTGTATGGACTCTAATAGAGATGAGATATACTTTCAAAATGTTGCCTTTGTACCCGTTGAAGTTTGGAGAAGTTTGAAGATTGGAGAACGCTTATTAGCAAAAGGTAATAGGTAGAAAGGAACTGGAACAGTAGGTCACTGGGATCACCTTCAGTGAGCCTAAGTGATCCAAGCTTTCTATTGTTCTGTAGGTACCAGCCTTATGTGGAAGGGAGCCACAGTGACCCCCTCCAGTAGGCTAACTTCCTGGACTAAGTATCTCATACAGCTTGGTGTTACCTTTCACATTTTAGGCTATGCTTGAACTCTGGGTATGGCCTGTGCATCGATTGTGTTTGTGACAGGCTCACAAGATGGGTGTTCTTTTTCTTTTCAAATATAGAGCCTTATCCAAGGGTATTTGCTCCTGTTTTTAAAAGTTGCTTCAGCTCAAGTTAGTGTAAGTATTCAAATAATTTCTCAATTTTAACACTGGCTGGGGGTAGGGAGTAGAAGGCATTCTAAAGATTTTTGACTATGCCAGCCTGTGGTGGGTCACCCCTTATCCAGCACAGTGTTAGGTCTCGAAAGTCCCTGAAGTGGGTATGTGCCCTGAATCAGCAGCTCTATGCTTGCTTCATATGTTAGCCATCCTCTCCCTGTAATGAGTCATACTGCCCTGGCATCATTATAAACACTGTTCAATTCAAGTTTTCCTATCTCCTTATGTTGGAGCATTGCTCTTGATGTATGCTATTGTCATCTAATTATCTTTTGGAGTCACTGACTTTGTTCTGCTACAATTGAGATGTGAGTATATGGAAAAGGCTGCCCTGCATTTTCACTCTGCCACCACCTTGCTGTTCTCCTCCCTGAGCTTCTTTATTTGTTTTTTAATAATTTATTTATATATAAATTTCATATCTCTGTGATCTCTGGGGTTCATCCCCCCTCCCTGACCATTCCCTGAGCTTCTTTAAAAGATAAAGTCTTATAAAAAGCAAACATTATAATTTTGTAGTGTTGGTTTTCTAATACATATAGATAATATAGATGACAATAATCATAAAAATGAGTGGTAAGATAATGGAAATTTTGAATCACTATTGTTTGTATGTCACTAGAGTTCAGTGGAATTCATTTTGTAGTATATTCCGTTAAGACATAATTTGTGGAACCGCACATAGTCTGTGATGCTGATGTCTGGTTGAGTTACAACCTCTGGGTTGCAGCTTGAGTGTTACAATTCTCATGTCCTAGCAGTTGTGTTAAAGTAGCTAACAGATGTTTAACATAATCAGGTGTTCTAATTTTGTGTGTTTGTATAGCCATAGTTTTTATGGAATAGTGAATTAGTCCCTCTTAATTATATACTGATCTTCTTTATCTCTTGGCATAGAAGTGAACTAAAAGTATATTTTGTCTAATATGAAAATAGCTACCACAGCTTTAGTTTGATTTTCATCTGCATGGAATGTCTTTTTTCATACTTTCACATTCAGCCTGTGAGTCTTTTTAAAACTTAAGTGAGTCTCTTGCAGAAAATATATTATGACTGTATTCATTCACTCTTTTAATGAGAGATTTAAACCTTTTTTACATAGAATAATTATTAATAGATAAGCCATTATTACTGTTACCACTTGGTCATTGTTTTGTGATTGTTTTGAAATTCCTTGGTTCTTCCCTCTTCTTTGTGAACTGATGATTTTTTTTTTGTAGTGGTATAGTTTATTTTCTCTTCACTATTTGTGCATTTATTATAGGTTCTTCTACTTGGTTACTATGAGACTTTCATGGTACAGTAGTTAAAAAGTATTTTAAGCTGATAACAACTTCAATTTCATAAAATAATACTATGTATTCATCTTCTTCCCCTGCACATACCTATTTTATATTGTAACACCACAAGTTCCTTCTTTTTAGTGTGTATCCACTTATAAAATATTTTAAGCTTATCTTTTTAAAACTTTTTCATTGAAACTATAGTCTAGAGTTCAAAATTATTTAGACACCACCATTATAGTAGTAGAGTTTATTGATTGTCTTTATATCTTTACCAATTAATTTTATACTTATATATTTCATACTAATAATTAGCATCCTTCCATTTCATTTTCAGTAACTACTTTTATCACTTATAATAAGGCAGGCCTACTGGTGATTAAATTCCTTCACCATTTTTTGTCTTTTTAAATCATTATTATCCCTTCATTTCTGAGGCCAACTGTGCAAGTTAAAGTATTCATGATTGGCAGACTTTTTTTTTTGAGCACTTTGAAAATATTTTGCCACTCTCTCCTGGCCTCAATGTCTCTCTTGAGAAATCTCTTATCAGGCTTTCCTTGAAAGTGATAAATCTATTTACTCATGCTGCTTTCAAATTTCTCTATTCCTCTTTGATATTTAGGAGTTTTATTATGTTTCTTTGGGTTAAGTTTGTTGGGGATCTTTGATCTTCATGTTCATAAGTGATAATGTCTCCCTAGATTTAAAAAGTTCTCAGCTATTACTTTGGTAAATAATTTTCTGTTCCTCTGTCTCTGTTTTTCTGGGACTTCCCTAAAGCAAATATTGTTTCACTTGATGGTATTCCATAACTCACTCAAATTTCTTCACTCTTTTTCAGTTTTCCTTCTTTTTTTCTCACCTGAATTATATAAAGAGTTCTGTCTTTAATTTTGCAAATCTTTTATTCAGCTCAAAAATTTCTACTTGGTTCTATTGCATAACTTCCATTTCTGGGTTGAATTCTTGCTTTGTTCATACATTATATTTTGAGGTTGAGTTTTCTAAAATTTCACTGTATATCCTTCAAATGTTTAATTTGACCCTTTTTTCCCAGTAACACACAGATTTCCATTACTTTGGGGTCTATTTCTGAAAGGTTATTGAATTCATTTGGTGGTATCATTGCCTTGCTTTTTTTATGTTTCTAAGACTTTGTTTTAATGTCTGTACATTTGAAAGAGCACTAGCTTCCTCCAGCCTTTTTGGACTGACTTCAGTGATGTAAAACTTGCTCATACACATGGCTGAATAACAACAACTAAGTGGAATATAGCACATCTCTTTCCTGGAGACAACAGAGTAGCATAATATCTGTGTAACTCTATCAACTGAGGTCAGTGATGGTAAAGCCTGTAGTGGAATCTTTGTGACTAATTTTATGGAGATCCTGCCTGTGGCAGTGACATGTTGGTATGCTGGCAAATAGAATGGTAGTAGAGCAGGGTCTGAGTTCAGGCAACTTAGAGCTATCATAGCATCTGGATTATAGGACAGAGGTACATTGTTAAGGTACTGTTTGCTGAGGCATGAACCTATACAGGTATCCTGTGGAACTGGGATCTGAGTAATTCAGATTCTTGCCATAGTAATACAGATTCTGGTGTAGGTGAGAGACACAGAATCTTATAGGACCTGGGATGACAGAATACAGTGTCACTTGGTATCATAGAGCGGGTTGATGTAGCAGCACACCCCAGGAATTGTGAGTTAGAGTCCAACTCTGACCTTAGGGGACATTTCTGAAACAGTGGCCATATAGTCTGATAATAGTGGGTCAAACTTGTGACATAAGACCCAAGGGAAAGTCACAGAATAACAGGAGTTTAGTCTTAGTGATGTTGGGATAAAACGAAAACTACTACTACTTCTAAGTAGTGGGATTATGACTTTGATGATTGAAGGTCAAAGACTTGACTTCGAACCTGAGAACAGAGTACAGAACACCAACACTGCAACCACAACCATGAAGACACACAGTTAGGACCCAGGGGTAGAATGCAAAGCGGTAGCTGCTTTTGTCCAATAGATGGCATGGAACTGTTACATTCTGATCCCTGATATTGAACACCAGTCAGCTACTAGGGTCCCTGGGGGTGAAGGCTCTCACTACTGTGATAATTGTTCCTGTCTTGGGGAGGAGATACTGCAGCAGAGACTCTAGGCAGCTCTGTCTGATAAGTTCAATATTGGTGAAGACTGTATGGGGCCTTGGTTGCAAAAGCTATTACTATCTACAGCATTGAGACTTGCTAGGGTTTTCCTATTTCCCTTTCCCCCATGCAGTGAAAATTCTTTGAGGTCACCACTCTTCCACTGAGTTATGCAGAGCTGGGAAACAATGTGGCACAAGTAAATTGTTTCCTGTGTTTTTCTAAGCGATGATCCTCTATTTTTAGTTCCACAGTTTTTCCAATGCTTCTTCACTCTAACCCAGACCTTCCCGCATCTATTTTCATCAGTTTGTAGTTGTTTAGCTATTATTATCTCTATTTTGGGGGGAGGAATGAACATCGGAACCTCCTAGGCTTCCATCTTACTGTGATTACCTTAATTGACTTTCTTCCTGGGTGCCATTTTGATTCAATCTAGAGTGGACTGCAGATGAAAGGAAGAAGAGAAGAGGGCTATGGTTTCTTTCTTTTTAGAACAGAAACATTCTCGTCTCTGCATTCTGAAATCCTAGAATTAGGTTAAAATCATCTTGACATCATCCTCTGTTCTTTTATAAAAAAATGTTTATTTCCCTTAGAAATGGAGTGAAAGAAATTTCACTTTGATCTCTTTTTATTATCATCGCTGATCTTTATGTTATGATTGCATTGCTAATTTGGAGCCTCAGATATATGGATATGTTTATGAACATTGGTGCTGTGTACCAGTCATCACCAGATTGGAAATCTGAAGTTTATCTTCTCCAGACACCTTCCAACCTTATATGTTCAGTACCTTCAGTACTCACATGTTCAGAATGTTATATTTATGACCAGTTCATCTTGTGCATGGTTCAGGAAGACAAGGAGAGGTGATCTCACAATAGAGACAGGGACTGAACAACAAAGTCCATATAGGACCTATGTGAATATCATAACTGATCCATATAGGTGTGTTGCCAGTGCTCTGATAAGGTCAGTTCAGTCAGGAAGAATTCATAAATCTTGTCCAAGACCAGAGAAACCAACTCATAGGCCACACTACAATTAAATAAGCAGTCAAGTAGGAAGATGGTATTGCCGTGTATATCAGAAAAGAGACTAAGTACTAAACACAAGGATCTTATCCTTTATGCTTTGGTAGAATTTAATCATCAGGAAAAATGTCAGAGGTCAAAGGGACTGAAAAGACTTCACCAAATGAGAGACCTTAAAAGTACTGTATAAACTATTTAACTCATATAAATTTAAACCATCTCTCTCACACACACAATTATTTTCAACTGTTTTCAATTATATTGCCCTCCTTAACCAAAATTTCACTAAAGTTTTAATTTAAAAAAATTAATAAATCAAATGTACACAGTAGGTGCTCAGTAATTAGCTTCTGAATAATTCACTAATTAATATTAATTCTATTTTTTGAAGTTTGGAGGACTGAGTTTGAAATGTATTTTCATTGTCACTTGAAGTCCAACATGGTAGAAATATTGTTTAGTGCACCACTGAGGAGTACCCAGGGATCCCAAACTATTATGGGGTGCATGCTTTAAAAGGGACTCTGACATCTTCTGTACAAAGGCAAAGGAGTATGCTATTAGTGTGATAGATATTCAATAGAATTAGTGTGAATAAAGAGAGAGGAGAAAAAGAGGATATTTGTAATAAAAGTTTCCCAGTAAAACATTCAAAATTACCTGTCATGGGCAGGTGCTCAGCCAAAAAAGGTCAGGCTAAAGCAGGGCTTCTGAAACCAAAAAATTTGCCACTAATCTAAGGTATATTCTGGTGGGAAATAGTAAGAAAGGCAGGCCCCAGAAAGCTGGAAAAAAAGGAAGAAAAAGAACATAACAAAATCAAAGCACAAGTCAAGTTAATGATTGCTGTTGTCTCTGCCACTGACTAAAAGGAGCCTCTCCACCGGCCTCTCATCCAAGTGTCTTTTCCAAGTGTCTCTTTATTTCTTTCCTCCACAAGTTTCCTTTCATCTCTTTTCAAGTCTATGGGTAGAAGTCAAAGCTGGAAACATAAGAGCCCCAGAGCCCACCTGCTTCAAAAGACTGTTCAGCTCTCGCCCTGGTTTCCACTATATCCTCATCTCAGGAAGTTCGATTCATGAGACTTGTAAACTATGGGACTACTGGGACTTGTAACTGTGATGACTGCATGTAAGTGCAGGAGGGGAAAATAGCACCTCCCCTTCATGGAAGTGTATCAATAAGAAAATCTCTGTTCTAAGATGAGTAATGGAATCTTTTGGAGGGAAGGAAACATGTCTTCTCTTTTGTATGATTTCACTATCAAAGGAGTGTTGCCTCAGGTGAAAGCCATTTCTTCAATGTGCAGAAAAGGTGGAACTAACTTAAAGAAGGTAAAACACATAAGCTCAATAATCAGAAACTGTTTTCAGTATCAGCCAGCCACCTGGAGTACTGAGGGTGAGCAATCATGTGGAGTTTCCATCTTCAGAGAAGAAAGAATGCAGTGATATCCAGCAGTACACCAAACACTTAAATTGGCTGCAGGCCCATGAATCAACTGTGCTCAGGAATTCGGTTGTCTTTTCATAAAGTGCTTTTCAAGGAATTACTGACATCAAGTATAATCATACTCCTTTCCCTTCACACAATTACCAGAGGGGAAATAAAGTTTTAGCAAGAACATGACAACTGTAATGTATATTGTTTATTAGACATGCAATCAATCATCAGAAACTTTCATATAGAGAATCCAAGAATATGTCAGGAAAATTCATTAATTGGGATTAATCTTGATGCATCTTTCCAAGTATGGATTATGTTTTATTATGGTAGGATAGTATTTAAAATATATTTATGAACTTCAAGTTGGCTGAAATCTAGAAACAGGTATCTTTTTCCCTGTAGGAAGCAAAAGAACCTCTGATGAAATTTTCAGATAGAATGGTCCTTCTACTCCTATTCTGTGCAGCAACTGATTGCTATAACTTTTGAGTATGCAGTCATTTAACTATTAGATTCAAATTTGATGTATGTAAATCTCTTTAAAGTAGACATATTTAATGGGGAAAAAACTGATAATTTTGTCAAATATCTGTCAAGACTCTATTATCTGATTCCTATAGCCTCCAGCTTGTTGAATATCACTATATTATCAAGGACAAAATCATTAAGTGAGGAGGGAGAAAAGATTTCTAGAGCAAAAGACTTGATCAGATACAAGCTCCCAAGTTTGATGCCTTAAATAGTATGTATCAAGGGAAATTTGTAAGCCTGATAAGTTGCACCATGTTAAATAAATTGGGAAACTTTTATCAGTCTTGAAAGATACTTTTACATGATTTACCAGAAATGAAACAACATTGTGCAAAAAAAATATGGTGCCAGAAAACTGTCAAAACAATAGATTTTGATCAAATTAATACCTTTTAGTCTACCCTCATGGCAAATCTTGGTTTATTGAAGGTGAGAGTATGCAAATCATCTTGCCAAATAAAAACAATTCCACTGTTGGACAAACACAAATATTTCATAGCAGAGATGTTTCATTTAGAAACTGTCCTTGATGAGTGGCAGGAGTACTATGGGCAATACAATGATGTCAGAAAAAATAAAAATAACTGAATTAATTAAAAAAAATAAAATAAAAAAGGAAATAAGCCTTCCTTGAGTCTGTTTTGCAAAGGTTGTCCTCTAAGAGTGGGTGAAAAATCTTTATAGGGTGTCAGAAAATTTGAAAGACCCTAGGAATTCATGTCATCACAATATTTTTTTAAATGTATAATAAATTCCTAACATGACATCAAACCGTCAAACATTAGATTCCCATCAAGACATCATTTTTTTTATAGTTGAATGAAAATAAGTAAAATTTAAATGATCTGATCAATGTCACAATCAGTTGGTTGGCAAAGTCAGGAACAACTGAGACCAACAGCATTTGCTAAACATTTGCTAAATTTTGTACTGGACACTCTTCTCTGTACTTCGCAGAGTTAGAAGACAGAAGCCAATGAAGTCTGTTTAATTTCTTCATCCTTCTGATTGAGGTAAGGAAGCAAAATCACAGAGAGAGTATGTAAGTTTTCCAAGGTCACACAAATAGTAACTAGAAAAGTCATGCTTGAAACCTAGGCAGATTGACTATATATATATATATATATATATATATATATATATATAGTCAATATATATATATTGACTATATATATATATATATATATATATATGTCACTTAGCTTAGTGAGTTTTTTTGAGGAAGTGGGGTTATGGAAAAATATATAATTTATTTTAATCATACTGATTATTTGTTTACGTACAGTTTCACCAATTAAATGGATGACTGAGTTTGGAAGAATGTAGTGCAGTTATGCAACCACTAGACAGTGAAGATATAGAAATTTCCATATTCCCAAAAGTTCTTTTATGTTGCTGTATTCTTAATTCTTGGCCATCGCTATTGTCTTCTTTTCACGATGGTTGTATTTAAGTTGTTCCAGACTCTGCCAACTGTGAATAAAGCTGTTATGAATATTCACATACAAATTAGTATCTTTTTTTTATAGACCTAGCTTTTCAGTTCTCTTGGGTAATTACCTAGAAGTGAATACTAAGTAATGGATGGCAGTGATATTTCATTATGGTTTTAATTTGTATTTTCAGAATGCCTAATGTTGTTGAGAGTTTTTCATGTGCTTATTGGAATTTCACAAAGCTTCCTTGTAATATTCATTCACATTTTTGTCCATGTTTAATGTGTTTGAGTATTAATTAGATATTAATATTAATCAGATTATTAGATTATTAATGAAATATAAAATTCCTTTAAATAGTCCATATCCAAATCACTTATGTGATATCTTTCAAATACATTTTTCTTAGTCCTATTTTCTTGAAAAGAGTGTGAATACCACTTCCTTTTGTAATTTTTCTCATTTTATTTAAAAATATTTGGCATGCATCACTACATATGTTTAAGGTATACAGTGTGGTGGCTTAATTTTCACATATTATAAAATAATTACTACAGTAGTTTCACATAAATCTCATCACCTCATAAAGATATAATGAAAAAAGGGGAATAAAATTTCTCCCTCTGAGGAAAACACAGAATTTGCTCTCTTAACAACTGTTCTATGTGAAACTGTTGTGTTACCTGTAGTAATCATGTTGAATCTCTTTTCTCTTGCTAAAACTGGAGCATGCTTTTAGTTATAGACAACATTTACATAAGGGAATTGTCACATTTTATACTTTAAGAGGAGGCTCCCAAGAGTTTCGTAATGTTAAAAAATAGACTGGAGGAATATTAAAGTATTAAGAGTTTGAATAAAATACAATTTGAATCAGGCAACATCCAATCTAGCAGAAAGAAAGTTCCTCAGAGAAACTGAACTAAGTAAAAAACTTCTATAGCCGAAAGGGAATGGGAGCAAGGAAGTTGTACTAGACAAAAGGAACAGACTGGTATAGCAGGGTTAGGTAGGGGGTGATAAGGACCTATCAGGCAGATTACCAAACTTGTGTTGATTTGGTAAATTGGGGCTTAACATAAGTAACATCTCTTTGGGCCCAACTATCTTTTTTTTAGCAATAATGAATGAAGTAACATAATGAAGACAACATATTTAAGAAATGCTATTATTTTACTTAAAATACTTAAAGGATTTATAACATTTGACAAGCTTAAGAAATACTCCAAAACTTCTAGTTTAAATCACTGCCTCCAAAAAAAAAAAAAAGAGGAAGGAAGGAAGGAAGGA
>PVHY01006906.1:0-70994 GCA_004024945.1 Uropsilus gracilis | reverse complement strand
CCCCATTTTACTCCCGGCTACGCTGACAAGCAATGTGGAAATGAGTTTGTTAGCATACCAGTCAGGATGCTTCAGGCTTCAGGTCACAGAAGCCTGGGTCAGTTTGGCTAACATGGTCAATGTCCTCTCAGATGATGTTCACATGAGAGGTAGTGCTGACGCAGGCCCACAGCGTCAGTCTGCTTTGTCTGAGGGTTGCAGGTTCCACCTGTGACTTTTCAGCTAACCTAAGGCTTTTCTACTCATGGGTGCCTGAAGCGCACCAGTGGATATCCAGCTGCCACTCCTGGCTTGGGATCCTAAAACTTTACCTCTGTGGTGTTGGCCAGGGTATCATTTTCTAAGTTGTAACTCCTTCATTTATTCCTGCTTTTCCCACGGTGGCCTCTTAAGGAACAAGGAATGACTGGCACACAGTGGGGAGAGATACCTAGGTAAGTGGTTTAATGATGTTAACCAGATATTCTGGGGTCTCCCTCTGGACACAGACCTTTTGGTTGAGCAAAGTGATCTGACTACTCTGGCCAGGCAGTTTGCAGAGTGAATGCATGGTTGCAGAGCTTCTCTCTGAAATATGAGATGAGGTTATTCGCAGATTAGTGTTCTGGAGGCAGAATTAGTGATTTGAGGAAAGAGAGAAATGGCCAGTGTGGGAAAGATGATGGCTTATATAGATGTGGATATGAAGATGGTTGTATGAGTCTGTTGCATTTTTCCTGGAGCACTAAGTGTACAGAGGTTAGCCTTTTGAGAAAGATGAATTTCCACAGAATGTTTGGTCCATTCCCGAGTCTGACTGTGGAAACTTGGCCTGTACCTACTAATCTCTACTCACCTGTCTCCTTTCTCATCCCTTTCAGGTTTGCAGTAAGCATTGGCTACTGGCAAGACCCCTACATCCAGCATTTTGTGAGACTGAGTAAAGAGAGGAAGGCCCCCGAAATTAACAGAGGCAAGTGACTCCCTTTCTCCCCAACATCTCATCTCAAAGACCAGAGGCGTAAGGATCCCTGCTAAGAGAGTCCATTGTTGGCGCGCTTCTGCAGTGCAGGAAGGTGCTTGTTCCCAGTACCCTCACCAGCAAAGCCATATAAGGGAAACGATCCGATCTCATCTTTGTTCAAGTGAATCATGAGACAGGGCATCTTTTAGTAACTTCTCTTTCTGCTCCTCTTATTGACAGATGAGGTTGACTATCACGGTTATATTTTTAAAAGCCATGTATATATCTTTGACTGGGAACAGCCTAGGCAAGGGAAGGTCTGTTGTTTTATTGAAGTGTTAATAATACTGGTGGGCTTTGTATGTAATTCTCATCAAGGAAGTCAAAGAGTTTGACACAAGGCGTGACACAGGAGTTTTATAGTCATTGAGAAATTGGGACTGATCAGCTGACCACAGTTCTTGCATGTGCAGAGGATCTTGGCCCTAAAGATGGAAGCCCTTGCAGGTTGTGTGAGAAATGCACAGATTTTAAGTGGTGGTTCTGAGGACTGGGACATGCAATTTTACTTTGAGCTGAGGGGGAATCCAGGTATCAGGACGGTTGGGTGCAGGCTGGGAAAGAGGCCGTAGACCTTCTCCTATGCTCCAGAGGCAGATTTCCTTGTGGGCTGCAGAGGCTGAGACCTGCCGTGGCTTGTGGCTCGGTGGCCTGGCAGCACGTCCATCAGCCCTGCTTCCCCCCTTAGCTCTTCTTGGTTAGATGAGGCTTTCGGTTGGGGATCTGGAACCCAGCAAGGAAATACTTCCTTTTCATTATGTGTGTGACAAAGACATTTCTTTGGAAATCCAGTCCATTTTGCATATTCTACCAAAAAAACAAAAAAGAGAAAGAAAAGACATATAAAATATTTGGCCAATTATTTAGTGGTTCAATGAACATAAAGCTCCTCTGTCAAAAGGAATCAGTTTCTAGATGCTACCCTCTGATTTTAATCTTTCTAAAGCAGTCTGACTGTGTGTACTGGTGGTTCAGAACACAGACCACTTCGTTTCTTCTTCTTTTGTCTCCTTTGCCCCAGCTCCCCAGCCCAGAGCTTCACTAGCCAGTTTATTAGGCAGCCAGTGTTGCCCTGCCTTTTCCCAATCTGTGTTGGCACTTGGTGAAGAGAGAGGTTCTAACTCAGCAGGGTGGAGAGGGCAGGAACATGTTAAGCAGCATGGCTCCCTTTTCTTTGGTGTTCATCTGTCCAGCCTCCTGACCTCAACACATTATTTTCCAAGTGCTCCCTGAAATATGAGTCTTCCCTAGGATGTGCATAGCTTTCCTTTTAGTCATAAAGGTCAGGAGTTCATTTTCAAGAGGTCATTTCCAGCAGGAACATTTAAATGAGATGTTTTGATGTGAAACACTTGTCTTTCATAAATAAGATCACAGGCTGTTATTATTTTCTTAGCAAAATTAATTCCCCCATTGAGAGCTTGTACTTAATATGCTTCATGCAGCTTTTTTTTTTGTTTTTGAGACTAGGTTTCACTATTTTTGCCCATGGAACCACAGGCTCATGTTGCCCAGGGTACCACGGATTCAAGCAATCCCAGCCTCAGCTTCCCGGGTAGCTGGGATTACAGGCACGTGCCACCATGCACAGCTATTTTTTTGGAACTAGGTCTCACTGTGTTGCCCCGAGCGGGACTCGAACCACACTCCCTAGCCCCAGCCTCTTCATAGGCTAAAGCATACAGGCATAGTCACCGTGCCTGGCTGCTTCATGCAGCTTTAAAACAGAAAGAGACTTTCCAAGTAGTTCTCCCACAGCCCATAAGGTCAGCCTCTGATCCTGAAAACAGAGATCGTGTTTTGTTTGCTCTTCCAGGTGGTAGACTTTGTAGGGATCCATTCTGTCATCGCTAAGGGTAACACGTGTCTCTGTCCTATAGGATATTTTGCTCGAGTTCATGGCGTCAGTCAGCTCATCAAGGCCTTTTTACACAAGACAGAATGTCAGTGTCAAATTATAAACCTGGGAGCTGGGATGGATACCACATTCTGGATGTTAAAGGTGTGTTAAAATTTCTCCTCTTTCCCAGTTGTTGAAATAGCCTCCTTTGAAGATCTTCAGCCGGCTCAACAATTAAGAGACCATCTTACCAGGGCAGCAGTGCCAACCTGTGTCCCACCCCTGTGCTCACCTGCTTGCATGCCCCCCGCCCTGCTCAGCCAGGCCCTTGTGAAGGAGATATGGGTGGTTTCTGATCTACCATTACAAATAGGGTTCTAATGAAACCTATATACAATTCCCTCTTTGTGTGCAGAAATACATGAGGAAAAAATGTTCTCAGAGTTGCTGGGACAAAGAGCACGTGCCTGTACAGTTAGGATGATAAGTGATGTTTCGCTGTTAGTGTGAGAATCTGGTGCCTTAAGTCCACATCTGGACACCAGGCTCTCCTGCTGCGCAGCCTTCAGTGACCGGTCCCCGGTCTGCTCGCTGAGCTGCATTGTGGGGTTCCTGAGCAGTGTAGCTACATCTGCAGCCTGAGGAGGTCCTGGGTGTCATATGACACTCTCCCCGTACACGGATGGCAAGGAGAGACTGATGAAATGGGGGTGTCTCCATTTTGTGGATAACGGTTTTCCTAACTAAGGGACTTAGTATGCTTTGTTTCTGGCAGCTGCTGGTTCAAGAGTTTTGCGCACTCATATCCCAGTCTTGAAAATGTATGTTGCCGCTTAAACTGGGTTGAGGCAGAAACGCGATGTGGACATGGTCTCGACAACACTTTTCATCTCGAGGCTGCGTCCTTGGGCAGCTTCCTGGAGCCGGGAGAGCACACAGAGCGCCCATTCCAAGTGCAGGCCGGGAGCAGTCTGTGCTTGCTCAGGCGCACGTCCAAATCAGCAGGTGTTTGGGGGCTTTCTCCATTGGGGTTCCCCACACACTGATGCCCAGGCGAGGAAACTTGGACTCGCTCTGTGGCTGAATGACGCTAAAGCACAGGCCTTCGACTCCTGGCCTGGAATTTCGCCCCAAACCTTTGCCCTGCAGAAGTCCCACAGAGAACATTTTCTCTTTTGTAGGTTTGTACATTTTTTCCCTTTTGGGTTCTTCTATCAGGTCATTCAGGTGGCAGTGATCCAGGTGCATTTCCCCAGACTACGTGCAGAGGGAGGCCGGGGTGAATTTGAATATAGGGACATAGCTCCCCTGCATAGCTGTCATGTCCTTCATCAGCTCTGCTGATGAGAAGGTCTCTGGTCATCAACACTCCCAACTTTTCTCTCACGCAAGTGGCAGATCAGTGACGTCCTCTGCTGGGTCTTGGTACTGTTTGCCTCTGCCTTTCTTCATTCCGAAGATGGTAAAGTCCATTTCTGACATGTTCTTATGGCCATGAGCTCATGCATTCACGGGAGGGCTCCAAGGGGATTTATCCTGAAGGGGGAAGTGGGACTGTGAGAGCTTGCATTTTCCCCAAAATGGGACAGTTCATGGCTTTGGAACATGGTGAAACACTGGACTCCAGATCATCAAAGTCCAGGTTCCTCTCTTTCCTCTGCACCTAGTGGGTAGTTGTTCCGGGATCATTTCTGGAGTTTGCCCTGGACTGGGGACCAGTGGTGTAGAGAAAAGAGCTCCGGCAAAACCGTTGGGAAGCTGGGTCACTGGTTCCTGGAGGGGCCGTGGAGAACCCCTTCCTTGGGCCTGATAGCCATTTGCTTCATCATGGGATTTGTCATTTACTCCTTCTTATGTGGCTGTTCATATTAATAAGAGACTCGTGCTCTGCAGACTGAGCTAGCCGGGTGCCCTTATGAATCTGAGTTTTCATTTCAGAAGGTACACTGAGACTTTGGGGCCCATTCCAAAGAAAATGACCCTTTGCAGTTAGGAAGGAGAATCAGAAGGTCTCTTAAGGCCTGTGTGGCCGTTTTTGCTTTGTTTGGTAGGACTTTGGTTGAAGGGTTTTTGTTTCTTTCTTTGTTTTTTATTTTTTCAGTTTAATGTTCCTCTTTGAGGGAAAGAAGGCTGCTTACCTTTTGAGAGTAGGTGTCACATGGGCTGTCTGGGCTGAAGGGAGCTGTGTTGCGATGCAGCCACCTCTCTCGATATTTTCTGTGTCCGCTTAGCGCTGGGACAGCAGAGCTGGGTCGCAGGACAGGCCATCTGGCCTACAAATGCTACTGTGCTCTGACAATGTGCACAAAGCCTGCTGGTCCCTGTTGAGATGATGGACTTGTCCAACAAGGAGGGCAGGCTGGTTCGTTGCTCCTACTGCTTCATGCTCCTTCTACCTAGAACATCCCTGGCTGCAGCGGTGGGGGCTCAGCTTCTGACACAGGATTTCCACTGCTACCCCTGCCTGAGCTCAGTCTCTGGGATGTCAGCTGCCTGAGACTAGGAAGAGTCCTCTCAGGCAACGGCCAAAAATTAGCCAATGATAAGAGAGGTGGAGTTGTCATGAACAGGGAATACAGGGCAAGTGGGAACAACTTTTTAATAGGTTTTCGGTGTTCAGTGAATCTGTGTCTGCATCAAGGATCAGCTGCGAAGGGGACGTCTCAGAGTTGGTGGCCTGGCAAGCAGCCGGCCATGTTTAATCCCCTCTGAGCCTGAGGACATGCTTCCTCATGGAGGGCCCAGCTGCCTCTGGTAGAGAGACCCCAGACGCATCTCCAAGGCCAGCATCAAGTTGTGCGTCACCTCCTTTTGATTCATTTTATTGCCTCCAGTCATAGGTCCACGTCCATACTGTGAATCAATCTTTATGAACACTGTTACATAGGGTCTAGTTTCATGTGAGGTATATGTATATACTTCAAATATGCTTTATATAATTTGGTTAGGTACTTTTTATTTATTCTTTTTCTCAGGATGAAGGTCTTCTGCCAAGAAAGTATTTTGAAGTTGACTTTCCAATGATTGTCACAAGGAAGCTGCACAGCATCAAGTGAGTGCATATTTGCCTGGGAGAAAGAATCTGCTAGAGAGTTTGCCCCAAACTATGGCGGTTGTAAGTGCTGGAGACACTATTTTGGTCCACTGCTTTCCTCTGATGTGTGCACCCCAATTTCTTGCCTTGGGACCCTCATTCCTTGTGGTCCCTAGGCCTTCAAAATGTAATAACACCCCCCCTCTTTTGTCCATTAATGTAACTGTCCATTAATGTAATTGATCTGATCGGTAAAGCAAAACAACCAAGTCCCTATGCCTATACCTGTATTTTTACATCTGTTTTGTTTACTGCTTTTTCCCTGGGTAAAGAAAGGTATGTTACTCCTGTAGACATGTAGTAAATACATCTGAGTGTGTGTTGGGAGATGGAGAGAATTTGGTTGTTATGCATGAGAGCTGGAAATTGTGCTGCCTGTTGTTTTTAAGTAGTTTAAAGTTTGTAAAGCATATGTCTGCTAATCTTTGCTGAGTGCTTTCTATGCTGAGTTCCATGTTAGATGTTTTCAGTGAGATTATCTTTCAGTACTCTGAACAGAATGGTGAATGGAATACTATTTTTAACCCCTTTTTACAGTTGAGAGGCCAACCCTCCCAGAAGTTAGTTTGCCTGGGAGGAGTGGAGCGGAGATTTAGGTCCTGACTTGGAGCCTGAAGCCAAGGCTTCCTACTAGCTCTAACTTAGACTCCCTCCTTCCTTTTTAGACCAGTCGCTGAAATACAATCCTAGTTCATATATTTTAGCAGATCTTAACAAATAGCAATTCAGCTCATCATTTTTTGATGATGGTGTCTAAATTGGAAATATGGAAATGTCTGTCAAGTTTTTTTGCTTTATCCTACAAAGCTATGTTTTTTACCCTTTTCAGATATCAAATTATATTTTATATGAAGTATGCTTTTTAGATGATGGCTGCAAATTCTTAGAACTCCAAGTAGGATCAAACTGGTCAGAACTGAGTAAAATGAGGGTGAGGGGGCTCTGTTAGACCCAGGATGTCATCCTGGGGTGCAGAATGCACATTCTCCCTCTCCCCCCACCTCCCGTGTGTGTGTGTGTGTGTGTGTGTTTTGAAGGTACCATACGATTTTGACTCTTGTGGGATGGGAGGATTACACAGAAGTGGTACTGTAGTCTGAGTAAGAATCAAGTTTTAAGGTTATCTATGCGAAGTAATAGTGATCTTAAAATTTTCGAGAAAAGTCAAGAAATTTAGAGATGGAAAATTTAGAAATGGCCTGGAAAATATGGAAACAATTCCTGCTAGTCTATCTTTTCCTGTAAGATAGGAATCTTTTCCTCTAAGTTTTGAGGTGATTTAACATCAGATTCTGCATATAATCATTCGCTGACCTAGTCTGAGAACTGCTCCCACCACTGAATTTTTATTTCAAGTGTCAGGGTCATTGTCATTAAAAAGAAGGCCTCTGGGTAGCCTTGCCATGAACAGAAGCAGTGTATAGTTGCCATTTCTCTAGTAGGTGCCTGCATTTTTTGCAGTAAATGAGCTACTTACGCTTCTTCTCTTCCCCATCTTCCCATAGATTGAAACCTCTCCTGTCAAAACCCATTATAGAATCACATTCAGAGGACACACTTCAAATGGGCAAGTATCTTTCAGCTAAGACTGCAGTGTGGATTGTGTACCTGTTTCTCTGCTCTTCTTTTTTCAAAGATGTATGTGAGTGTGCATGTGCATGCATACTGTCACACAGCCTAGACTGCTTGCTGCCCCATAGACGCTTCTCTTGTAGGTGCTGTGAAGGAGTTTTTAAAAATACTTTTTTGAGTGACTTCTTAGTTGACCATGACTCCCCTATCTTAAATCTCTTTAAAAAAATTTAAAATAGTTGCCAACATTTCAAAACAGGAGGTTTTTCCTAATACTCTTGATTTCTGGCTGTTTCTGGAAAATTGGAACCTAAGCCCTAGCTGGCAATCACTGAGCAGCCCTCCGTTGCTCAGCAGGTGGTGTGTCCTCCACCTCTGTCCCTGTCATTAACTTTTGTCTGCCCCTGACCTGCCTCACTGGTTTATCTTCTTCCCTAACTTCTATCAGTTTTCCTCTCCAGTTGTAATTGTATTTCCCATAACACTGCATCCATTTCTAAGGCCTCCAAATGATGGTGAGCCTCTTCCAGAACCTTCCATGGTTTCCAGTCTGTCTGACAGGGACGTTCAGGGGGAATAACAGGCTGGAAAACATTCAGAGAGGATGAGTTTTTTAGGTTGGTGGCAGAGCCCAGCAACCTCAGACTGCTCTCCAGCCACCTGGTGCTCAACCTCTGCTGCCCTGCTCTCCTCTGCATGCTCAGGTTCCCAGAGAGTCTCCCAGGAAATTCCTCTCCTAATCTGTTTCCCTCATGCAAAGTGTAAATAGATCTAGTCAAGCTTTGCAGTCTTTGGTCTATTTGCTTCCTCCACACTTTGGCATTCTTAATTTTCTTTTTTCTTTTTAAGAGACTAGGTCTCGCTATGTTGCCCAGGCTTTTCTCAATCCCACGGACTCAAGTGATCCCCAGTCTCACCTTCCCAGTTAACTGGGATTACAGGCGCCCGCCACCACACCCTGTTGGCATTCTTAATTTTCTATGTATTTATTTCATATCATTGTCAGAATAATGGTTGTAATGAAAGTTCTGATATTTTGATCAATGTAGAAATCATTGAAATAGAAAGACCCTGTGCCATCCTACCTGCCTCCCAAGGTAACCGCTGTTCAGAGTATTTTAAGGTAGAGGGGGACCGTACATCGAGAGCAGGACTCATAATGAAATCCAGAGCCTAGCAGGGGAAAGGTTTAGTTAGTGTTTTTTGAATGAATATAAATACACATTTGAGTTAAATATAATTACAATGCAATATATAGTCTCTGATGAGTGTATAAATGTGGATTTATATGTAATTTTCATAAACTGCAGATAACTGATATATCCTCTCTTCTCATTGCTCTCTCAGTCCTAGTAATTCATGGCTATCTTCCATGTCAGCACATGGAGATCTACCTTATTATTAACACAAAAATTCCACTTATTTAGTCTTTTCCATACTGATGGTCATTTAAATCGCTGCCTTTTAAATGTGTTTCTATTAAACAGTATTATAGAAAAAAATACATAGATACATGCAGAAATTATCACTTAAAAGAATCACATTATGAATTTAAGTGCTCTTGTCACACTTTTCTTTACCACCCATTTTACCAATTTATATTTTTCCTGGCATGGAGGAAGAACCCTTCCCTGCACCCTCACTTGTACTGGATATAATTTTTTAAAATCCCTACCAGTCTTACCTTACTATCAATTTTATGTAACTTTGAAGTGATCATGTGATATGGTACCATTCCTGAATTTTATCGACCTTTGAGACTTCTGTGTCCATCTCCTTTTCCCATTTTCAGTTGCATTGTTTCCTTTTCAATTCATAGGAATCTTTTATAATGTTTTCTGTCAACCTTTTTGCATTAGATTTTTTACTTAGCTTTTAAAATGTTTTGTTTGTCATATGTTTGTTTGAAGTTTTTATCTTGTCCTTCACAGTTGGTTGTCATATGTTTGTTTGAAGTTTTTATCTTGTCCTTCATAGTATTTTGTTCATAGTTTTTGTTATTATGGTATAATGCTGAAAAAGGATAATTTGAATAAAAATGTAAGAAGAAAGTGAAATTTCAGTTAAAATAGTACAGTGGTAAAATTGACAAATATTTCTTTTAAAATTATCCTATATAATCAACCTATGATACTGTGGTTATCTAAGATTTGCTTCTGCATATTTATCAATAAGAAAGGAAATACTGGCAAAACTGATTTTTATAATTTTTATTTTCATTATTGACTGTTAGGTACATCCTGATTTTAGGAAAAAATGTGTGTTGGTGACTATACAAGGTATACAATGGAAAATGTGCAGGTGGACACACAACAAAAAGAGTTTGTGGCCTTAAAAGGCAAATTGGGTGGTATCTCTCTCTTGCTTCCCACAGAGGGCACCCTCACAATCTGATTGGCAGCGAGGTGGTCTTCTCCCCAGCCCAGGAATTTTGCCAAGCCCCGCAACCCTTCTGCTGTCCTCTTGATGCCCCCAGCTTGCTCTCACTTTCAGAGCATTCCTCTGCCTCCTGCCTGGACTCTTCCCCTAACTCTTTGCTTGGTGGACTTCTCATCACCTGACCATGCCTCCATCCAGCTGCCACCTCTGCAGAGAGGCCCTCCCTGACTGACAGGCTGGAGACCTACCCCTTCCTCTCCTCTGGCATACTCTTCTCTCACCCCCCCAGTTCTATTTCTTAATGACAGAGACACTCCAATATTATATTCATTTTTCATTTCTATGTTACTGTCTCCCATCCCTGCATGCAGGTGTCACAAGCAGGGACCCCTTCTGCCTCTTTGTCACTGTGTATCCAGTGTCAGGTTGTTGGTTAAGTAAATATTACCTGCTGGAATGGGTGTGCATGTAACCCATCTCCGCTCCTTTGTTGAGTTCGATGAATATGAAGTATTAAGGAACAATAACTGAAAGCATCTCAGTGTGCTGTCCGGTGTCTCTGCCAAGCCTTGAGGAGACAGTCTGGGGAGAGCAGCCTTCCAGACAAGCTGAGGGAAGGAAGGTGCCTGTGAGGAGCTCTACAGGCCAGTGTTCTGGGACTGACTGATGGGAAGCTGCAGGTGACCAGGGGCCACCTCCTGCAGGGACTTTATATCCTTCCCTGCACTTGTCATTGTTCACATTTTGTCTCTGCTGCTGGCTGTCATTCCCGGAGGTTGTGGCCCTTGTCTTCTTGGTTATCAGTTTATGTTCAGAGTTCTTTCATTCCTAGGACACAGTGCCCAGTAAGTTTAGGTGCATGGACAGATAGACAAATCAACCTTCAGTGTGACTCAGAAATTCACTTGGGCTATCTCCATTGTACACCTCTAATTTTTTGTAAGGAAAGTGTTCTAGGAAAGTCTGACTCTAGAAGGAATAGGCTGCAATCCTTAATAATAAGTCTATCACTGAAGATATTTAGCAAATGGGATTCACATCAGCTCATGGAAATGCATCACTTGGAGTGAGGTTAGAGATCACCGCTCATATGCACTGTGGGTTCAGTGTGTGTGTGCGTGCGTGCGTGTGCGTGCGTGCATTTAACTGCTGTGTTACACGTGTAGATTTCCATTTTTTTAGACCTTTTCTAGGCATGAGCTTAATGAAACTATTAATTAAAGTCTGTCTGAGCTTTTGCTATCTAGCAAACCACTGGAAGCACATGATGACTAAACCTACACTGGTCTGCTGGTCTGCTTGGCACACAGTTCTCCAGCTTGGCAATTATGTTGCCTTTATCTGGGTGGAACTTCTTGGCTGGCCTACATTTCATCATCCCTGTTCTTGGCTTGTCCTGAGGCTTCTAGCAGGCTCCCCCATTCTTGGGTCACCGTGTCCTGAGTGTTTCAGAAATTTTTTCCACAGTGCCCCTAGACCAACAAACATAGCAGCAGTTCTGTTTCTTCATGAGTTGGGTTCCAGCATGTTCGTATTTATCGTCTTAACAATTTACTAGTCATAGTTTGGAAACACATGGAAATTGAAAGAACAAATGCTCTTGGATAACCACAGTTGCTTCTAATGGGATATGAGGTACCCTACTGGGCACTGCGCGCACTCACCTTGGAGCTAGGTGGCATAGTACCACCTTTCCAACAGGGATGCTCATGCAGCCACACCTGAGGAAGCAGCTCTGCAGAGACATGTCATCAAAGGGAATACACAGAAGTCTGCTATTGAAACTAACGCTATTGAGCTAACTTCAGTCTGAGCCGTGTTGAGTAGCTGTGCTTCCCTCAGACTTTGAAAATAACCTCTTGTGCCCCCGTGAATTTGCTTTGCCACTCTTGGGCCCTGCAACGCGTAGCTTGGGAACCAAGGCTCCTGGCACTTTATAAGCATTTCCGTTAATCATTATCACGTGAAGTTGGCATTGGCAACATTTTTGTGTTTAAAAGAAAGAAGGTCTTGAGTGGAAGGCTTGCCTGGAGTCATGTGACTGAGGACCAGCCTAGTAGGAATTTGGCGCCAGTGCTATTTGGGACCCAGGCAGATTCACACTGCAGTTTTCCGCTTGGAAACTCAGTCCTGGAGAAAGGCCACAGCATGTTACATTTTCGCTAGAAGAGAATACTTCGGACTACTTAGGGATTTAATATTACTGAATGTTGACTCATGGTCAGTGAACTTTTGTGGGTAACTTTGCTGCTGCATTCCTCTGCCTCAATAATGTTAACATTTGGGGCTGAGTAATTCTCTGTCAGGAGGGGCCACCTGGTGTAAGGCCCCTTATAAGGGTGATTAGCCACATCCCTGAGCTCTGCCCAGATGGTGTCAGTTGGTGATGTCTCAGACATTGCCCAGGATTTTGAGGGAGGGTGGCCTGATGGAGAGCAACTGCTTTAGTGCAGTAACGCCCAAGGGCATGGGGTTTCATTCCTATGCTTTCATTCAGGCCAAGTATAAATCTTATTTTTTAAGCACACTGAGTGCATCTGTTGAACATTTTCGGGCTAACACAGAAACCCTGTGACTGGGTCCATGTGCCTCTGTGTCCCGGTCACACCGCTGAGACAGTGATACTCATGTCGTCTGGACCAGTGGTTCTGAAAGGTAGTCCCAGACTCGCAGCTTTAATATCATCTGTAAAGCTGTTAGAAATGCATATTTCTACTTTGAAAGATCTGCTGAATTAGAAACTTGGGGATTGGAATCTTATTTTAAAGAAGTCCTCCTGGTGAGTCTGATGACTGCCAAAGCTGGAGGACCACTACGTCTGTCCTTCCACCCAGCCTCTGCCGCAGTATTTGAAAGCAAATATTACTTAATTTAATATGGAAGCTATTTCCTTTTTTTCAAAACAAGTCCCTTCATCTCTCTGAACCTCAGTCATCTCTAAGGTTCCTTCAGATCTCCCATTCTCAAATTAACATTCCTATGATGTTTGCTAAGAAAAGCCAGAAAAAATGCTAGGGGTTTCAAATAAAATTAAAACCCACAGCCTAAGTCCTGCGTGGTTGGCTTCCTGACTGGGGACATGAACTCTCCTTGAGTTGGTGGAGGCATATTAAACTGTTTTGTTTTAAACTTAGAGTTTGACGCAATATTTCGAGAGTAGCTTGGAAACTGGTACCAGCATGTTTGTCAACTTATGATAACTTCAATGAGGCTTTGCGCATGTGTTCCATGGTGTTCACACAGCGCTACTTATTGCAGTGCCTGAGGCGGAGGTGACTTGGGAACCTACCTGACACTGGGGAAAATGGCTGACTAACCTGTTTAATCCACTCATTGGGATGCTGTGGAGTCATGATCAAGAAGGGTGTCCCTGATGCATTGTTAAGTAGGAAAAGCTATTCAAAACAGTTTGGTGGCCCCTTTTTCTATTTTCTGTGGGGGTAGAGTGTATGTGTGTGTGTGTGTGTGTGTGTGTGTGTGTGTGTCTGTAAGAGAGGGAGAGAATATGAATGTGCTCAGCTGTATATGCGTTTAAGCACATAGAAGAGTGGAATATTGTGCACCAACACTAATAAGAGTTATCTTTGAAAGGTGTGATTTTAGTTATGTTTTTATCCTCTTACCTGATTTTTTTCTTCTTTTTTAAAATAATGAGCATGTGCTTTGTAAATGAGTAAAACAAATTTACTTTTCTTTTAAAATGACTGTTTCCAACCCAAATGCCCCAAAACAGATGACTGGATGAAAAAGATGTGGTATATATACACAGTGGAATATTAGGCATCAATTAAAAATGACAAATTAGGCGATTTTATGGTAACATGGATGTATCTAAAAGAAATCATATGGCAGAAACAAATCAGAAGGAAAAAGACAGAAACCAAATGGTTTCACTAATATAGGGACAACCAAACGAAAGTACACAATGGCGGGTGGGGGCGGGGCGGGGATTACAATGATGTGATATATATATATATATTTTAAAAAATTAATAAAAAATAAAATAATATGGCTGTTTCCATTGATACCTTCCTGGTTAATTTCTGTTGAAATTTTAATCTCTTCTTGTATTTCAGATGGACACATGTTGGATTCAAAGAGATTTGCCATTATTGGAGCAGATCTCCGAGATATACCGGAGCTGGAGGAGAAACTAAAGAAATGTAACATGAGTACACAGTGAGATTTGCTTTTAACCTCTTACACATTTGTGACTTCATGCTAACATGAGATAAAGCCAGTAGAAAGTACAGCATTAGATCCATTTTTTTCATTCTGTAACTTTTATCTTTCCTTTGCTTCTTAGAGTAGTTTTTCCTGAAAAAAAATTTTTTTTGACACTAGGTCTTGCTATTTTTGCCTGTGGAACTTCAGGCTCACGTTGCCCAGGGTACCACAGACTCAAGCAATCCCCAGCCTCAGCTTCCCAGGTAGCTGGAATTACAGGTGCACACCACCACGCCCAGCTATTTTTTTTAGGACTAGGTCTTGCTACGTGCCCCGGCCTAGGCTGCCAACTACAGGCATGCGCCACCATTCCCGGCCATTTTTCTGAAATTTTTTAGAAACAGTCTTTCTCAGGTATGTTTTGAACATTCCTGTGCCTAAAATCATTAGTGTAGGGTGTGAGAGAAGATGATTGGATGTATAGCAACATGACTGCAACATGCAAAGAGAGGATTAGCATCCAGACTATATAAGGAGCAGCTACTGTTAGAAAAATTTTTCTGTCCTTTAGAAAAATGGACAGAAGAGTGGTAGCCAGGCTCTGACTATGAAAAGAGTATTATTGAGCCTCTCTCAGTGACAGGTGAATTCTGTTTTACTCCCACTAAGTTAGCAGAAGTGAGAAAGTCTGATAAGGTTGTGGCAAATGGACATAACACCACTGTTGGAAGTGAATGTGGCTCAGCCATTGTTAGGAACAGTCTGGAAGTGTCTAGTACAATTGGCAGTGTGTGTGACATTGGCTCTAGTACAATTGGCAGTGTGTGTGACAGTGGCTCCACTCTCCAGATGTGTCTACCCTAAGAAGGTCCACACTCCTGTCCAAGGAAGATGTTCACTGCTGCCCTGTTTTCAGAGCAGAAAATGGGAACAACCAGGAGGCGGCTGAATGGGTTATGTGTAAAATGCATGACCTAGGTGAACATGATTGGAGCTCAAAGCTTGCTTAAAAAAAATCAAGTTGTGGAAGAATATGCACAGTGTAATCCCACATGTGTATTGTCAGCCACCGAGTGCTGCATTCCCATGGTTGTGACAGACACTCGTGTATATACACACACATATCACAGATTAAACAGAAGATATACCAGATATACCAGATATATCACAGATATACCAGAAGATTGATACCAGATTCTTCATGGAGGAGGAAGGGAGGTAATACATACGGGAGATCTTCTAGCACAGTGATGCTGGCCAGAATTAGACTGTAGAGTGGGAGGAAGACCTGTCTGCACAGGCAGTTGTAGGTGGAAAAGGCAGTTTGAAGAGGGAGATATTTGAGGGAAGGATCAAGAGAATATTATTTTAAAGACTAAATTGAAGACAAAGATTCAGTTGCTGACCAAGTAGTAAATATTCAGGGGAATGATTGCTAGGACAGTACCCTAGTGGAGGGGGAATGAGTTCCTGGATCCCATTCCCACATGGGTGTGTGGCTTCTCCACATTGATGATGAGCAATTCAACTCAGTTCCACCTGGACATAGCATCAGATTCCACAGGTTACGAGGTATGTCCTGTGAGTCTGCCCTCACAGATGCCAGTCACAAGCCTAGCTTGTGCTTCTGACTGACGATGACTCAAGAGGTTCCCACAATTCCCCTTCTTTCTCGGGTTCTATTAATTTGTTGGAACAGCTTACACAACTCAGGAAACATTTTAGGCACTAGACTGCTAGTATTGTAAAAGAATGTAGCTCAGGAACAGCTAGTTGGAAGAGAGGCATAAGCCAGTGTGCGGGGAAAGGTCAGGGAGCCTCCATGCCCTCTGAGAGTGCGGTTCTCCTCAAGTCTCCACGTGGTCTCCAGCCCCCAAGCTCTCTAAACTCTGTCCTAGGTGTTTTGGAGGCTTCATTACATAGGCCTGATTCTTTAAATTGCTGGCCACTGGGACTTAGTTCAGCCTCCAGGCCCCCTCTTCTGAGATAGGAGTGGGATGGGGTAGGATGGACAGTACCAGCCATCTGGTGGCAGTTTCTACTGGGAACCTAAGCCCTCATATTCAAGTGACTGGTACCTCATTCACATAATAGTGGATGGTTTTATCCCTCTTAACACTTAGGAAATGTCTAGATTTTCAGGAGCTCTGAGCCAAGAACTGGAGGAAGACCAAGTACTTGAGAAAATTATGTGTCACCTGAGTGCCAGTATATATATTTCTTAACAATCACAATATTGCAAGAGGGAAGGGAGGCATAGACTGCGGTTACCCAGCCTCAGAGGGAAGGGCAAGACCCTGCTCTGCAGTGGGGAGGAAGGAGGGAAAAGCCAGCGAACACGGGCGCTTGGGCAATGGAGGGAGGAACTTGTAAGGGGCTCGGGGGTGACCTTTCTAGCTTATCTTGCAGCAGTGTGGCCATGGTTTGTGTGAGCAGCCACATGTGGGCAGGATTTTCTCACCCTCTTGCTCAGGGTCAGGGATGCTCTGATTGGCCCAGAGCTGTCACTCAACTTTGTTTTCTGGGTGTCTCTCCAAGAGCAGGTCAGTACATTGCCTCCTTGTTTCTTGGGGGGACTCCTTTTCCTGTTCACAGGCTGCAGTGTGTAATGTGTTCTCTTAGCAAAAGGGGACCTTGATGTTCAGGGACATCTCTGGATTTCTTGGGACACAAGAATGAGTGACGATCAGGCTGGTTGGTTCAGGTGGTTGCCGTTCAGACTGGTGCCCTTTTGGGGAGGACAGCAGAGTCCCGACTGATCCTGGGTTTCAGTCTGCCCTTCCTGCTTAGGAACAGGTTTCTTGCTTTTTCCGTCCTCTTTGAGCTTCAGTTTGCGCATGTGTGAGCTGAGGTTACAAAAGCAACACACCTCCCAAGATGACCTGCAAGAATAAATCAAGTTAGGTGTGTGGGAACAATTAATTTGGCTTCATGTGATCCAGCTGACTCTCACTGTCATTTGCGATAATCTGGCAAACGTGCTGAACTGTTGGAGAAGTATCCAGTTAAAAATCAGGCCAACTCTTGATTGGGAAGTTATAAGCACATGGAGTAGAGTTCTAGAAACAGGAGAGGAAGAGTTCCTCCCCACATTGCCTGTCCTCTCAGCCTGACCCTGTCTCAGGTAGTTGGATGGTGGGAAGTAAAGAAACTTGCTCCCTTTCCCCCAAAATTAGAAGCCTCTTCGACTAAGCAGTCTGGAAAAGGAGAATGCCCCTAAGTTCATATCCACTTGGCTTACATAATTTAGGGCTGCCAGTGTTCCCTTGCAAGAGTTAAGCTATTTCCATGGGTTATATCCAGTTTTCCCATTTCATAATTTGTTCATTACTTTGGGCCAGGTAAGTCAGTAGATACCAACCAGTCATTTCTTGAAAACTGTTCATTTTGACTTCAGTTTTGGTAACGGTGTATTTAAAAAGAATTTGATTCTTTTGAATGAATATCGTATTTCTACACTGTACACTTTAGCTTTGCATTGTGTAACAAATAGCTCCACACTCAGTGGTTTGAAACAACTCACATTAGGTTACTCTGGATTCTATGAGTTGGGAATTTAGGTTGGACTTAGCAGGGTGGGTCTTCTCTGAAGAGCCAGGTTTAGCTGGTATTCCTCGAGGTTTGCTTGTGTGCCTCCTAGGCCAGCCGGCTTTGGGGCAGTCATGTGGTGGTTTCAGGTTTCCTGGCTTAGTAGGAGAGCCGATGACAGTGTGTGTTTGCCGAGTCTGTGTGCCTTGTGTTTACTACTGTTCCATCGGCCAGAGCAGGTGACATGACTAACCCAGATTCCAGGGCAAGGGAAATAAATTTCACCCTTGGATGGGAGAAGCTGCAGTGTCACATAGCTACCCTGTGGCGCATGGCGGGGGGGAATTGTTAGCCAGCTTCGTAATCTAATGCACACTGTTAGTACATTTTTGTAAGCCAGACAAAGTGCTGCTCGTTGCACACCCTTCTACGGTGTGACGCTTTGGGACGTGATTGACTCGATCATGTATTGTTGCGTCGACAGCGTGCTTGCTCACAGTGCCTGGGTTCCTGGGGTAGGAATGGCCCTGCCAGCTCTGCAGCATATGTACAATTAGATTTTCAGTCTGATGGAGACACATTTGCGAGTCTTTTTTTCTTTTCCTAAGATTGCCAACACTCCTGATAACTGAATGCGTGCTGGTGTACATGACCCCGGAGCAGTCCGCAAACCTCCTCAAGTGGGCGGCCAGCAGTTTTGAAACTGCCATGTTCATAAACTACGAACAGGTAAGAGAAAGCACCAGAAGTTTGCGTTCTGCGCAGGGCCCCAGCGAGGACTCTCCCTTTCAGCACCCACAGGCCACATTGCCTCTTTGCCCCTCTGCTTCCGGGAGCACACAGCTCCTTTGTGAGCCAGTTCTGGCATCCCCAGTGCCAGACTTCCTGCGGACTTGTAGCTGGGATCTTTGCAACTTCTCTCTTGGCCTTTATGAACATACTTTGAATTCTTATTTTATCTTTGAATTTACTCTAGACTTATAGACCTTGACAGGGGCTTTTGACTGACACTGTGTAGCAGATGGGTGCAGCTTCCGAGGCAACCGTTGCAGGCCTGGGGAGGTTGGCCAGGTGGCATGGTGTGTGAGGTGGGTGGGGACAGTGCGGAATTCCACTGCTCAGCTTCAGCCAATCATCACAATGTGAGCAGGTGAGCCCGGAGGCACCAGAACTTCCAGTTACTCAAAAGATAGAAATGTAGGATTTTGATACCAATTTCCTAGCTTTTGAAAGCACCAAGTTTGACTCACTGGCTCTCTTTTTCTCTTCTGGTCCAGCACACAGAGAGTAAGGTTTTAGAGCTGTGTAATTATCCAGCTTGGGCCTGTGTTCTGGCCCTGCCTCTGACAACTGGCTCTGAGACTAAGGCAGAATTAGGTGGGGGTTGGTAGTCTGTGCTCTGGAGGTGAACAGCCTAGTCGGATGACCTGGACCAGTTGTGTACCCTCTGCCTGTTTCCTCATCTGGAAAATGAGGATAACGACAGAGTCTCCTTCAGAGGATTGTTGTAAGGTGTGAAGGAATTATTATTGTAGAGGCATTTACAGTACTTCCTGGCTGTCAGGTCAGTACTAGCTTTGATTTGGGTCTCCCTGAAGCCCTACTTTGTTTATAAAGGGATAAGAATACCTGCCTCTATTGTGAAAATTTGTGAGACGCTGTACATATGGGCACATGAGAAGCACTACATACATCAAAGCTACTTTTATTGTCCTATTGATTTTATTTTATTCCCATCCCCACCCCCCCACCCCCCGATTTTATTTTCAAGTTTTATTATGGATACTGCAGTAAAGAGCCTTGCCCAATGTCTCTTAGTTATGGCCAGATCTAGGCTTTGAACTTGGTGTCCTGACCCACTGTCCTGTCCTAGCCAGGCTCCTGTAGGGATGGTTCTTCATGGTTGCCTTTTCTTCTTTCCCTCTCTTTCACTGAGGGAGTTGCTCGGACCTGGGGAATGGATGAAATGGTAGCTCATCTCTTTGGTCTTTCTTTTGATGGGAATAAATCCTGGGAACCCTTCTTAGCTTTCAGGTTTCAAAACCTGGGAAAAATGATTCTGCTTTCCTTGTTTGCTATACGTTTCAGATGTGTGCTGCATCGTTCATCTTGCTTCATCTGTGTATTCGTCTATGTAGTGACCACTTATTTAGCATCAAGTAGAGGTAGGGAATTAAGTCAACTTTGACCAGAGACCTTGTCATACACACTAAAACTGACCTGGGAATGTATCTGTTTTCATTACGTTGTCCATTGCTGTCCCTAAAGTGGTTCACATTGTGTCTACCACCCTCACTTTGTATTAAACACTCAATTTCATTTAGTAGTTTTCTAGCAAATACAGAATCATCAGCCTCCTCACACACAAAATATGTGTCAGTTGACTATGTTACTGTAAGACTTTAGTCATTTAGCAGGTTATCAAACTTTGGTGCAGTCAGAATTATATGTGAACTGTCAGCTGTGCTAGGGAAGAAGTATCAGCACCCTTAGCGCCTCCCCCTTGTTCAAAAATGAGCTGTGTTAACTTATTTAATTATCACACAACCCACAGGTGCTCTCACTAGTCTCTGTTTGATAGATAAGGGAGCTAAAGTACAGTGGGTAAGGAACTTGCCCATTCCTCACAACTCTTAGGTCTTAAGACAGGATTCAAACCCAGGCAATACAAAGAAGGAATGTGTGTTCACCATACCATTTTCTCCAGAATGAATAGCTTGAAGCTGGCCCTTGGTGGTTGCTAAAATGCCTTCCACGTTCTCCAGGAAGAGAAGCACGGGATCTTATCTTGCAGCTCTGTCTATGTGTGACCACTGGGCAGCATTCTATGTATTGTTGAAGTTACGAACTTGTGCTGCCTTGTCTCTAAGTGACAGTGTGTGCTAAAAAAGAGTGTGTTAATACTTTTGTGGCATTTGTGTATATGTGTCGGTGGTTTCTTTTTTTGATACTAGGTTTTTAAATCTGATTAAAACCTTAGTATCACCTGCAGAACCCAAAAGTCAAATAATACAAACAGGTGGATAAGGAAAAGAGTCTCTTTCTTGTCCCAGACCTCAGTCTCTAATCTGGGAAGCAATACTGCAACATCCCAGACTTTCTCTCTGCATATATAGGTGAAGAGAGAATTTTTTTCTTTTTCCTTTTCTTTTTTTTGAGACTGGGTCTCATTATTTTTGCCTGTGGAACCACAGGCTCTTGTTGCCCAGGGTACCATAGACTCAAGCAATCCTCAGCCTCGACTTCCCAGGTAGCTGGGATAACAGGTGCATGCCACCATGCCCAGCTATATTTTTTTGGAACTAGGTCTTGCTATGTGCCCCCAGTGGGACTCAAACCACGATCCCTGGCCCCGGAAGCAGCTTCCTAGGCTGCCGCTTACAGGCATGCACCACCATGTCTGGCCTTAGAATTTTTTTCTCTAAAGGCAGATGGGTGCATCTTACATTCCTGTGAACTATACTTTTCAAGAGTCTACCTTAGACAGTACCTGGGTTTCTCTCTATCTCCCTTTCCTGTCTTCATGGCTATATATTTCATTAAATGACACACCGGAATTTAACTCCAGTTCATGTTCGTGGGTATGTATGTTTTTCCCAAGTTCTTCCCATTACACGTGATGTTGCAGTAAGCCTCTGGGCCACATATACATATGCAGGGCACGTTGCTGGCTCCTGGGCGGATGTCCATGGAGACCGTGTGCTGCCATGACCCATGCTCTGGCAGTGCCCCAGAGCACCTTGTGCTGGTGTCCACCCCAGGGTCCTGTCGACTGAACTGGGTGTTAACAGACGTCAGCCTTGATGGGTTGAAAATAGGCTGGTGTTTATTTAAGAAACAAAGAAACCTTTATGGCTATTCCCAGCCTTCTATTCCTTTCCCAGGTGAACATGGATGACCGGTTTGGGCAGATCATGATTGAAAACCTGCGCAGACGGCAGTGTGACCTGGCGGGTGTGGAAACCTGCAAGTCCTTGGAGTCACAGGTCAGAGAGCAGAGTCCGGCACATCCTCCTCCACCCCAACCAGGAAAGGCCCCTGCCTTCGGGAGAAGAGTATGAAAGGAGCATTGCTGCGCCGCAGGCAGCTGGGGGTCACCAGTGGGCAAGGCTGGCTGCAGTCATTACTAAACACTTTGCTAATATTGCTTATCTTCCCTACACCCCCCAGGGTTTTTGCTGGTGTTGGAATACTTGAAGGCATAATCTAACATCATATTAGCCCCCATAGATACTGAAATGGGACTCTCCTACAGATGGGGACTTTCTACCGCAGATGACAGCTTCCCCACACCATCCAGATTGGCAGTCGCTCCTTTGAGCATCTAACCCCAGTTCACATTCAGTTTTCCCCAATTGTTTTAAAACATTTACAGTTGGTGTGCTTAGGTCAGGATCCACACATAGTCTATACTTTGTACCTGATTACGTGTCCTATCATTTCTTGGACTATAGAGAAGTTCCCTCTGCTCCCACTTTAATAGGACAGTTTTTACATGTCTCATCCCACATGACTATAGCGCACTTTATCCTTTATCCTCTTTGAATGTACTTGAGAGAGATTGCCCTCTGTTGTGGCAATAGTGCTTAGCAAAACAGCTGGGAAATAGAGAAAAGACAGCTAGGGGCTTTGGAAATAGGACTCGTCTGAGAGGGAACCTCACGTGCTTAGAGCGCTGTGGACTGGTAGACAGTACCTGTAATTCCCTCCTTGCTCTCTGCCCCCCCCATTCTAGAAAGCACGGCTCCTGTCAAATGGGTGGGAGACGGCGTCGGCGGTGGACATGATGGAATTGTACAGCCGGCTGCCACGGAGTGAAGTGAGCAGGTAGGGCCGGCGCCTGGCTCTGGGGTGGTTGCATGTCAGTCAAAGGCAAAACTGCCCGGGGTCCTTTAACATAAGAACAGCAAAAACAAAAACCCCAAACCCTAATCAGACTTACTTTGAACCAGGTAACCTGCTAACGTGCAGTAAGCATGGATAGCATCTACAGAGTGACTTGTTAGCCATTAGCTGAGCTGAGGTTGATACCAGAACAGATAGTTAGAATAAGCAAGCGCGACTGGAAAATTCCTGACCTCTACAGTGGACATTTTGCACAATCCCTGTCCTTTTAAGCTGAGAAAATGACGTTACCCAAGGATCTCAGGGCGGGGGGAGGAGGGGTTTTGAGTCTGCTTACAGACTTTTAAATATGCCTTTTCTCTTAGAAAGATGCGTGCTTGTTGTCTCAAAACAATTTTCAGGCGGTGGAGAGTGTATGGGGCATAAGCAGGTGCCCTTTAAAGTCACACCCTCCAGAGATAGCTGCTGTGGGCTGGTGTGACTTTCTGTGTAGATACAGATGAGTGCTACATCGGTAGATTTTGATTTTCTGAGTCAGTAGATTCATTCATGTACTGGTCTCTAAGCCCCCTCCCCCTTTTAAAAATTTTATTAATAGATTATCTTTATTATGAAAATATTGAGAGTTACTGTGTCCTTAACGGTACGTAACATTTATATGGCGCTCTGGGTATGTTGATTTTAATTTTGAAGTAATTGAAAAGTAATGTTGGCTGGGCATTTAGTTCTGGTGTCTTGTTTGCTTTGTTGTTTTAAATCCACTGTCATGACTGGCATGGAGGGACAGCGCTGTGTACTCCTGTGGAGAGTGTTAGTGCCGCTTGTGTTCTGCTAGGATTACCCTGAGCCTCTTGCCTTTGGGGACAAAGAGGTACAGGTTTTAATCTCTGACAAGTCAGTGAGAAGAATTTTTGACCCGCTCTTTCCACAGAACTCCTTGTTAACCTTATAGGAGTATCACTGTCTTTTCCGAGTGCACCTGTCAGAGCTTGGAAAATTTGTGAAAGTGCAGGCCCGCGTGAGCAGGCTTCCTGGATTCTCTAGAATCATCCTTTCCCATAGGCAGGTATTCACTGACCACATGTCAACACTACTTTTTTGAATTGTTCTGGTCAGACATCTGTAATGGAAATCCCCTGGTTCCCAGGGAGGAGTCAGTCTTGTACTGTTGACAGCTCACTATCAGGCTTCTCCTATTGCCTTGGCCTTTTGTAGAGAGCAGTGTGTGTCCCTGGCAAAAGTGGGTTGTGAGGCAGTACAGATTTTGGTCTCTCAGGCTGTGAGTCTTCTCGTTCATATCTGTATGTGCCAAGGACTTTTTCCCTGCGTATGAAAAAGAATCTAAAGCCAGACTATCTGTGTAGCAAATGCTGAGTGCCTGCTGTGTACCATAGTTCTCCAGACACAGGGGAGACAGCCATGAGCAAACAGGCCACCATGTAGCGTTCATGTCTTAGTGAACACCTCACAGTCTCTTGTCTTGTGATGGTGGAACTTTGTAGTGACAATTCTGGAGCCTTGGATGTGGTGCTGACTTTATTTAGAACTTGGTATAGGGATATCTACCTCAGATGTCTTCTGGTAGGGTTTGTTGGGAGACAGCCAAAGTACTTTACAGATCATTGTTCTCACTTCAAATGTGAGCCCCCTGCCCACACAGCAAGACAGGGCTGAACATGCAAGCACAGCAGTGTGCCCCAGCTCAGTGCAGGCGTGTGCATGCACACATATACACACATATACAGCCTGGAGCCTGGTAACACCAGGATATTCACAGTGCCCCTAGTGAAAAGTGGGAATATGGATCATTTCTAAATTGTCTTATTTGTGCTTTCTATTGTTGCCTGAATTTTGCCACATAATCTACCCATATTGGACAGAAAAAAATGTGAAAGCTGTTTCCTTATGTTTGCTCATATTCCTCTGGGTTTGTATATATTCAAAAAAGTTTGCATTTAAAATGTTTTTTACCTAGAAATCTTACAAGCACATCTTTTAAAAAAAAGCGTGGGGTAAAAAAACAGAAGCCCCCCCACCTTGCTCTCTCTCACTAGCAGTCTGCTTTGCTACCTTCTCTGTAGATAAGTGCCATGCCCACCTCTGTGCTTTCAAGCACAACAGACACAAGTATCGTACCCCCACCTTTCCTTTCCATGGAAATAGTGTACTGCACATATAGCTGACTAAATTTAAACAACTTGGTTTTTAAATTCCAGGGTGCCTTGGAGGCTGCCTCAGGTGAAATCATGTAGGCCCCACCCTGTTCTTGCCATGACTCAGTGTTCTGTTGTGTGAACATGCATTATTTAACCCAACTCTCCGACGTCACAGCTTTTGCTGTGCTGCTGCAGGGGATATTCTTGAAAAGCCACCTTTGTGTAATTGTGCATCTAGTGTAACTTCATAATTGTTGAGTGAAAGGATGTACCTTTTAGACATTACGGGGGTGACACATTGCCCTCTGGAGAGGCGGTACCCTTTTGTGATCCTACGAGTAATGGAGCACCTTCCCTGTGTCCTTGACAGTAATGTTAACCTTGGTGCTTATCAGGCTGCCAGCTGGAAAAGCATGTTATATTTTAACCTGTATTTCTTTTCTCATAAATGAGATTAGCAACCTTTTCTCCTTTTGGGTGAGCTGTTCTTTTATTTGCCTTTTACATGAATTTTGAACTTTTCTTCTTGAGGTGCAGCGACTCTTTATAGAGCAAACAAATCTACCTTATATCTATATTGCAGATATGTTTTCTGGTTTGTCCTTATGAAGTAACCAGGTCGCCATCTTCCTGTGTGTACATTTATGTCGCTCTGTGTGCATTCTCCACAGGATAGAGTCGCTGGAATTCCTGGACGAAATGGAGCTTCTTGAGCAGCTCATGCAGCATTATTGCCTTTGTTGGGCGACCAAGGGAGGAAGTGAATTGGGTATGTGTTTTCACACTTGTTGACTGACCTAAGAGCGGGAAACCTTTCATCTCTAAAAAGTGAGACAGCAGTGTGGCTTCCAGCCAGAAAGAGCTAGAAGGTGGCACGTATGCCTCCAAGAGCACTTCCGGAGAACCAGCATTTACATGCTCTGCATGTTTTTATAGCACAGAAACCAGGAGAAATGTGTAAACAAAACACTGTTACAACAGAGTTAACAAACATGCCAGTCACCACCTCCCCTCACTTCCCTCCTCCTCCCTTAGTGGACCACTGTGAAATTTCCTCAGTTAGAGAGAAAGACCTTGAGAGTCTTAATAGTAATGATCTTAATAACCGTAACCAATGTTTATCTTTTTGGTCAATGTACAACCGGGTCTACCAGATGTCAAACACATAGATCATGATGTCTCTCACTTGTGTGGGTTGAGTTTTCCATCCTGTCACTTATGATTAAGGTGATGGCCCTGACCTGGCAGAGTGGGCCCATGGTGGGAGGGTGTGGATCCATATCGCAGTGTTGCTTGTTGCCTCTGTCTTGCTTCAGTTCTTCCTTCACAGCTGCCCCTTGTTGATCTTGCTTCCTCTGGAAATTACCCCTTGGGTGTCTCTGTCTAGCCTGTGGAGGCCATTGTCCATTCCACTGTCCAAGCTTCTAGAGATGCCCTCCTGGAACTCCATCTGAATGACATGTGACCTTGGTCAGGGAGCTCACACAGAGTGAAGAACTTGGCAGAGACCAGAAGTGTTGCCTGTGTGAGGGCCCCAGGCTGAGAGGAGGCTGTTAATCATCCCCCTTGGATCGATCATCCCACTAGTTACAGATTTGCTCAGTTCTGCAGTTCAGCCTACAAAATCCTCTTCAATTTGCTTTTGAATTGAACAGCATTTGTTAGTGTGTGTTCCTGTTGCCATTCTCCCCTTAATGTAAAAAACAAACAAAAAAACAGCGATTTTTACCAATGACTTTGGAGACTTCTGCAAAGTATGGTGAGGACAAAAAAGATCATACACATGTAACCACCTCTAGTAAATTTTATCTTCTACTTACTCTCTAGCCATTCTTTTGTTTCTACAGAGTTGAACAAATTTATTTAGGTAGCTCTAATTCCTGATTTTTTAAAACTTCTTCTAAGCATTTCCTCTTGCTATTAGAAATGCTCAGTGGAATTTCAGTGGCTCATGAAATTCTGTTAAAAAGCTATGTCTGAATTCACTTACCTCCCTCCCCTTTTACAAGTGTAGATTTGTAATGCAATCTCAATTTAATTCTATTTTTCATGTGTTGAGAATATTGTGAGCATTTTTATGTAGAGTTTGCTCTGAGACAACCTGAATAACTGTTTGCTCAGAGTTATTCCTTGGTGCATAGACTTTGGCCTGGACTGCGCAGAGTCCACAGACTGTTGGAAGGTTTTCTTTATACCTTCAAGCTACCCCCAAACATGCATTTGCCCTCGTTTCCTCGTGAAACCCAGTTTACAGAGCAAGGGCTGCATGTGAGGCCTGTACCCCAGAACTGGTCCCTGCAGTCAGCAGGGTTGGCATTCACCCTCCTGTTTCTTCTGTCACATGACAAGAGTCTCAGAACAGAACTTGGATGTTTCTTCCCCTCAGGTCTGAAGGACATAACTTACTGATCTACTCACCGCACTGCTGAGCCAGAAGCTGATGCCACCAGCCTTCCTGGAATTGACGCACTGAGTTTCCTGAGTGATGACTGGGCTCCGTCGCCAGTTCCCCACACTCTCTGGGAACCTTGGTTCCTTGGTTGTTGCGCCTCTTCCTGTTCCTGTTGACCTATCGTTGTTTAAATAAATCTCAGTTGCCAATTGCCTGTGTGTTGGTCCCTTTCCTTATGTCTGCTGTATGTCTTCCTTCCCCTGAGTAGGCTGGGGTTCATCCTGCATCAGTGGAACCGTGTGTTTTTTGCCATCGGCTTTCTCCTTGTGAGTCAGATGAAGCTTTTGACCTGGGTTTCGCTCCTATTTAATCCCTGCGCTGACCTTGCACCGGGCACCTCAGCCTTCTGCGTCCCCCAGATGCTGGAGCTCTTCTCTTTTCCCGTTTCTCCCCTTGCGGGAATGGCCTGTTTATACCCTCCTCCATCTTGGTTATTGTGGTAGCTGAATAATGTCCCAGAATGTTCCCTGTGACCTCCCTTCCCCAGAGCTGAGCCTCTGTTACCATATGTGGCAAAAGGGATTTTGCAGGTGTGATAAAATTAAGGCTCTGGGTTGGTGAGATTGCCCAGGAGTATTACTTGGAGTTAACACTGGGAGTCTCACAAGGGAAGGCAGGACGGTCAGAATCAGAGTATGATGCTGAGAGCAGAGACCCCTGTAAAACGCAAGGCTACTTTGGAGAAAAAGGACCCCAAAACGGAATATAAGTGACCGCCAGGTGCCAAAAGGTTCAAGTAAATGGACTCTCCTCCCATCCTCCAGAAGGAGCCAGCTTTGTGGACACTTTGACTTGAGCCCTGTGACTTCAGAGTTCAAATTTCTGACCTCCCAAATGGTAAGAAAATAAACTTGTACTTTAAGCCTCTGATGCAGCAGTGATAGGAAGCTCAGCCACCATTCAGACTCAGCCCCAGAGCACTCACCCCACAGCTCAGAGCCCTCAGGCCTGTCCACACCTGAGGAACTTTTTGGTCATGTGACTTGGGCTGTGAGCCTGTGTGTGTAGAAGGGCGAAAGCCCCTGACCCTCACCTTCCACCACGCAGTCTGTGTCTCTGTGTATTCTCTCCATATACTTTGGACTCCAAAGTTTTTCTCAGCCTCCCGGACTGCATTTCCAGGTGTCTTAACATCTTTCAAACTCAGCATCTCTAAAACTAGCACGTCTCTTTGGTCTCATAGATAGCTCTTCTTTATACATTGCTAGCTTCGTCAACGGACCCCACTCCAGATCTGTCACTGACTCCCTGTTTTCATCATCAACAGCTGGCCCTGTTCCAGGGACTCTTTGAAAAAACTGCCATTCTCCTGTCCTGCCACCTGATTCCATCTTCCATCTCACACCTGATCTTGGGCTTCTCAGCGTCCTAAGACCCTCTGATCCTATCCCCCCAGCATTGAGCATGTGATAATCATGTCACCTGCTGCCAGGGCTCCTTAATACCAAGCTCTTGGGGAGGCATGGAGGATGTGCCAAGGTGGGATTTCATCCCATGCGTACACTCCTCTCTCCCATCAACTAATGAAGCACCATGTCACTGGCCTGAGATAATTGCTGTCTCTACCTGATCAATGCTTTCCTCAGGTTTCAGGCTTGCAGCCCTCCCCACCTGCAAAGCCGATTCTGAGTACAGAGTTCCTTGTCCCTTTCTTCCATTATTCCTTTATTCAAAAATAGATGAGCAAGATGGGGTTTTGGAGATTTTCTTCCTTCAGGAAATAGTTGAATGTCCTGTCTCGGGGCAGCTGTGCAGTGACCTGGGAAAGCAGCTCAGCCATGTTAGACTGTCAGGGTTGCTTTCCTGAGGAAATGCCACACAGGAGGGAATGGTGCCCACACGGAGGCTCAGCTTGTGCAGGAGATCATGCACTGATGACATATTTGCATTTCTAACTGCTTTATTGGCGTTTACACATTCTCCCCTTACAACTCCTTGTCATGTTCTTATCCTTATTTTGAAGATGATGAAAGAAGGGCATGTGGAAATTGTGAAATTTGTCCAAGGTTGCAGGTAATAAATGACGGAACTGAACTGAAAACAAGGCAGGCTGACTCAGGAATTTGTGCTTTTCAGCACTGTGTGTGTGTGTGTGTGTGTTGTCTGTGTGTGTGTGTGTCTGTCCCTTCTTGCATTGCCCCAAATAGTACATAAAAATCCCCCACCAAGGACATTGTTGATGGTGCCCGACTGCTTCATTTCCTTACATTTATCAGATTGGCTCCCTTCCTATTTGGGGTTGCCCCAAATACTAGATACTGCTGATGGAGTGACCTTTTCCTCCAAAATCTTAACAGTTCTTTGTTTCAATAATAGTAATTTTGAAAAATCTGCGTTCTATTTACCTCAGCACACTGACTTAGCTTTTACCTTTGCCGTGATACTGCAAAGTAGCTGCCAGAGTGGCAGGCATCACAACTGCATTCCTATTAGGCAAAAAGATGGACCTTCAGCACTCTATCTTTTTATTCAAAATAAAATTGTTCCCAAACGTGTTTCAGTAGACGTCCCTCTATATCACATGGTAAGAACTCAGTAGGGATGCCAGATAAGATACAGGATGCCAACTTAAATTTGAATTTCAGGTAAACAACATTTTTTAGTGTGTCACAAGTAGTACATGGTACATACTGAAAAGAATGATGTGTTGTTTGTCTGAATTTCCAATTTATTTTTTTATTTGCTCAGTCTGGCAATACTAAAGCTGTGTCTAGTTGCAAGAGGACCTGGGAAATAAATACAGTACCTGGCTTTCCAAGTACTGGAAATATTTTCCAGGTAATTTTTGTAGAGAAAGAAACTGGAAAGGAAAAAAAAAGAGAAGAGAAAGAAACTGGGAAGCTTTTAGGTCATCAGCCATCCCATGTGGCGTCATTTTGATTGTGTTTGGTCTACTGTGCGGAGAATATGTTTGCTTAATATCAGAAAATTTATGAACTTCAAAACAAGCAAATTCTTTTCACTGTAAGTTTTTAACGTTATTTTGGGTAAAGGGCACTATCGCAAATAAAATGCTAGTTGTGGGTAGGCTATATCTTTTTATTTTGGCTTACTTTTTTATATCCCTCCTTATTTCACAAAAGGAATTGAGCTGGCTAATAAAACAACATCGATACAGAAGGTAAAATTAATGCTTAGGGGAGCTGGAACATGTATCTATAAAAAAGAAAAAGACCCACAGATGTGCATATTTTATTGTCTCACACACATACTTGAAATAGACTACAAATTTGACTCCTCCCAAGTCTTCACAAGGATCAAAACATGATTCAGTTTCCATAAAATTGCAGCTCGAGAGAGACATAACTCTCCCTACACGGAGACCCCAGAAGCTTCTGAGCAACCTCCATGGGAGCCCTGTGGATGTTCAAGGCCTGGATTTCACAACTACCTGCAGTCCCTGTCTGCAAACTGATGGCTGAACACTGAAGTGACGCTCCATGGGGCCCAGCTGTGCAGTCCAGTCACAGCTTTGGAACACTGGATTGAACACAGAAAACCTGGCAGAAAAAGTAAAGACATTCAGAACAGGTGAGCCAAGTGTTTTTCTGGAGGAGGGCATTTTATGCACTCACTCAGTGGTGGTGAGTCTGAGGTCAGAATCATTAGCAAAGACCTAGAGATCAAACTGATTGAGCAGTTGAGGTTAAAATGCTTGAAAAGCCAGCCAGGGGAGGGGAGGGCCACGGTCCTCCTAGGAAAATGAAAGAACCTGTACCAGAGGCAGAGCTTTATTCTGAGGTAGCGACTTCTATTGTAAAGTGGACCATAGCTTACCCGCTTTACATCCCCGGAGGACACAAACTCCTGTTGAACCTCCTGTGGAAGGAAAGGCAGGTATTGAGAAAGCTGTTGTCCCACCTGCAAACATGACCCCAGATCTAGTCGACTCTGTGCCAGGGAAATCATCTTGCTCTTCTGCAGTCAGGACTTGCTAAACTCAAGGGCTTGGTGAACAATAAAGTGACCTGAAAGAGTTCTGGGAACTCGGGCAAGTGTCCCTTTCCCGTTTTACCCACCGGTGGTTTCCCAGCCGTGCATGAGTTTGAGTCTTAGAGGTCTGAGGCCTGAGGGTGAATTGTGGCTTCCTGAGGGCAGAAGGGAGAATTTATACTAGCGAGGACTTGGGACCCATGAAGGGAGGATTGAGGCTGGGTTGCTCCCTGAGGAGTGAGAATCAAGAAGGGTGAGTAACCAGGGGAAACCACAGGCAAAGGGCCCCACGGGCAGCACTCCCCTCGCGTGGGTGGCCCGTGTGGGAGGTCGCATACCTTCAGGGTTGGTCCGAAGTCTCCTGGACACTCTCCACCCCTACAAGGTGTGGCCATGTTATCTGCCTTGGTCAGTGGGATGGTAAGAAAGAAGCAGCCAATTGGCAGATGTGCAAGTGTTGGGGTTTGCTTCCTTTTGTGGCTCTGGGCAGCATGTGATGACCATGTGTGAATCAGCTCAGCTCACCTGCTGGGGAAGAAGAAGGGGCAGAGATGAGCCATCCTAGCTGAGGCCTAGCTGAGCACTGACGTGCAAGGGAGCTGGTGAGTCTCTGAATTGTGAGCTAATTGTGAGCGGCCTGAAGCCGCTGTTTGGGGACAGGCCACCCACCTCCATAGCAAAACGCTGTGGCTGGTGGGAGGAAGACAAATTGTTGACAGACGCCTGCGCTGATGCTTCCCTCCCGCCATGCTCTGTGCCAAGTATAAAGATCTCACGATGGATGAGGCAGACGCGGGCTTGGCACTCCCAGAGGGCCATCCTGCCGTGGCCCCTGCTACAGAAATCGGCCACTTCAGCATCTCGAAGACAGTCGAAGAGGAAGGTGCTCTGGGCAGTGCTGGGGGGAAGGAGCCATGTGTGAGCTGGGACCTGAGGATGCGTCAGGTGAGTAGGACCCTGGGGTTGTGAGGAGGGAGCAAGCCAGAGTGGGTCGCTCACCTGCTTACTCAGAGCACCAGCGCCACAGGAGCTTCTGGGGGAGTCATGAAGAGTTCCCAGGGGGTGCTCAGAAGGATGCTTCACTGCACTCACTCCAGGGGGAATCAGACGGCCCCCAAGGGAGCACAGGCTGGTTCTTGGTGCTACTGGGGGGGGGTGTGTGCTATGTGCAAACAGACAGTGTGTTTGTGCTGTTAACCCTGGTGGAGAGGGTAGTTGGGGGAAGGCCTCAAGAGCTTGGAAGGCTGGCTAATGAGCAAGAGATTAGGAAGTGTTTCAGCGGAATCTGCTTCTAGCTCTTTACCTCAGGTGACCTGATGCCTTCTCTGCTGTGCTCCCCCAGCTTCTCAGAGGGAGGCGTCATTCTCACTCATCCCAGGTTGTTACTGGGGTAGTGTTGTCCTGTGTATTTTCATATGTACCCAATAGTTATTTTAAAGTAGGATCCAAAAACTCATCCTAAGCATTAGGAAACTTTCTATTATTTCGGTTACTCCTGAAACTTGTATTTCCAGTGGACTTTTCCCCATCCCAGCTGTTTTGGGAAGTTTTTAATTCATGACCCTATTATATCTCTCCCAGACTGTCCTGGGAGAGTCCCGTGGTAAAACCTGGCATAGGGTCTAAACAGAAATACTGGTGTGAACAGTGAGAAAGTGAATAATAAGAATGACCTTTTTCATTGATTTCCTCAGTTTTGAGGAAGACTCTTTTCTTTCAAAAATTTGAAGGGGAAGATGAAAAGTTGGCAGCTTGATCAAAACTTAAAAAGAAAAGACACTAGATTCTTCTCAGCATAGGACTCTAAAGGTAATCAAAGTGTGCAGCATTGCTACAGAAAATCTCCTATAATCCTCTTCTGTTTATTTTTGTGAATGTGTCTCCATGCCAACATCTATAAAAATGAAAAATGGAAGCAGAGTCGGTGCTGAACCCTGCCTTATTGCAGAAACAAATTATCTTGGGATAAATGAACTCATCGAATAAGTAAGCCTGCTCTATCCAGCTCATTAAAAGAGGCATTTCCAATAAAATTTTATTTACTTTGTTTAATAATTATCAACATTTATAGTACAGTTGAGTTATATTGATCAATTGTCAATTACAATAATGGTAATGATAACTCATTTCAGAAGGGAATGAAATAACATTTAGAATCAAAGGTCACAGAAAGCTTATAAAATTATCAATTTCTGTGTCACAGCCTTCACCTACTGACACATATACACATTTATAGGATGTCTGGCACATATATGCACATATTGTTTTGTTTGGAGAGGTATGGTGGGGTCATCAATCTGATACCTCCAAAAACAGCTGAGAAAAGTTGAGTGGAAATACAAATTTAAGGAGTAACTGGAATAATATAAAATTTTGCAATGCATAGTATGAAATTTTTTGTATGATTTTAAAATAGATATTGAGTATATATGAAAATCACTATCATATTTGCATCCCATTGCATATAGACCTTTAAAAGAATGATGTTATTACTTACAATTATACTGCATTACAAATTACAGTCTCAGCAAACTTGACACATGCCAGTACAAATGTATCATTTAAAAAATTTACTCAGGCCAGGCATGGTGACAAATGCCTGTAAGCGGCAGCCTAGGAAACTGTGGCTGGGGCCAGGGATCGTGGTTCGAGTCCTGCCAGGGGCACGTAGTGAGACCTAGTCCCCAAAAAATAGCTGGGTGTGGTGGCACATGCCTGTAATCCCAGCTACCTGGGAAGCTGAGGCTGGGGATTGCTTGAGTCTGTGGTACCCCAGGCAATGTGAGCCTGCAGATCCACAGGCAAAAATAGCAAGACCTAGTCTCAAAAAAATAAAATAAAATAAAATAAAATAAAATAAAATAAAATAAAATTTACTCTATACCCTAGACGTTATACTGTGCTTTTCTTATTTAAGGGAATACATTTATTTTCATTAACAAAAAATTTATCACTCTTACCCACACAAGTAACTGTGGGTCTACTGAATGATAATTCTTGGTTTAGAAGTAGCAGAATTTATTGAACTGCTGATGGTCATTTCAGTTATTGTAATTTTTTTTTACTTTTATGTCCAAGGCTGCAGCCAATGTCTTTGAGCACCTGTTATGGGAAGTTTTTGTGCATTTATTGGAGGGTAAAGTTTTAGCAATGGGATTGCTGCATCAGAGGGAGAATGCTTTTTATGTTTTTGAAAAATGTTCTCCAAATTTTTTCTCAGTAAGACTGTTTTCCTATAGTGGGGTTTGAAAGCATTAGTTTTTCATTTCTCTGTCAGCCCAGAAAACAAATATAAAATGCACAACTGATTAGAAAAAAAAAATCATGTTTTGATTTGCATGGCTGACCTTACTAAATGAGTAAGGTTAAGCCATAATGAGATTGAGCAACTCATGTTAATTAGCCATTTCTTTATTAATGTTCTGCCTGATTAAAAACCGGGTTGTCCTTTTCTTATTAGTGTAGAATGCTTTGTCAATTAAGAAATTAATTAGCCCTGCATTTGTCATAAGTGTGACAAATATGTTCCTAGTTTAGTTTTCGCCTGTTGTATATGCCTGTGCATTGTAGCTGGAAATGTTTTGCATTTTCCTACAGAACCTTATTTACCTTGTATCCTTTCAGCTTTCATTTCCAAATCATTCACATGAAGTTGTTAGAAAAGATTGTTTACCAAGGGGAGTATCTCACCCTTGGGGCAAGTGCAGTATTGTAACTCACATCGCCAGCAGTGACACTGATACAGTCAAGGAAGAGGACATTTCCTTCACTCCAAAAGATCTGTCATGGTGCCCCCATAACAGCCAGGTCCTTCCCCTCCCACCTCTACCTCCACCTCACCCCTACCTGCTTAAAGCCTGGCATTTTCTCCACTTCGGTAGTTTGTCATTTCAAGAATGTTTTAAAATAGAATCAGGCAGTCTTTGGGGACTGCTCTTGTCTCTCAACGTGATTCTCTGGAGACTCAGGTTGCCCTGTCTATCAGTTATTTCCACCCCACCTGTCACGTGACCCCCCTGTGATGCTAAGGATGTGGTCATTTGGTCTTCCTACTGAAAGGTTCTTCTTTTCCCACCGCTCCCCACGCATCCCTTTGGGAGAAAGTCACTCTGCCAGTTCCCAGCTAAGGAGTGTGTACCTAAGCTTCATCTCCCTGAAGACATTTCCACAACACTTAACCTGGAATTGTGCCAAAGGAGAGAGCCTTATGTTCTCGCTCATCTAGTCATTTGTCAAGCAGTTATTTGTTTGGGTAGGGTTTCAGGGGTATTTATTTTGTACTAGGTATCATCTTAGGGTTTTTTTTGTTTTTTTTTTTTTTTAAATAATGTCATGTTCAGGTTCTTAAACAATTCCCCAATTTGCCAGTAGGGTGAATGTTCTGAGCACCTGTGTGGGGTGAGCTGGTTTCTCTGCATTCTTGCTAGTGTTGGTGTTGCTGTCTGATGTGTACATAGCCTCACCATGGCCCCCTCATCTTCAGGGGACATTTACCAAGAACCCCAGTGGGTGTCTGAAACTGTGATAATACTAAGCCATATACACACATACACACACACACACACACACACACACACACAGAACACATTGTGTTTTTTCCCAACAGATACCTATGGTAAAGTTTAAATTATCAATTAGACACAGTAAAAGAGCAACAATAACAAGAATAAAAGTAGAACAATAACAGTATTCTATAATAAAATGTTAAGTGTCTGTGTGCTTCCCCCCCCCCACCCTCTCTCTCTCTTTCTCTGTATGTGTCTTGTAGACCTGTGGTTGATTTTGGGTAACTAAAACCATGCCAATTTTATATTCTTTTTGGTGAATAGTTTCTTCATATCTTTTATCCACTTTAAAATCTGATTGTTTTTATCATTGAATGCTCTTTGTGTAGCCTAGATTCAGGTCTTTTGTCACATTTATGGTTTGAAAATATTGGCTCTCAAGCTATAGCTTGTCATTTCATCTTAACACAATCTTTTGAAAAGCAAGTTTCTGTTTTGTTCTGTTTATCAGTTTTCACTGTTATGGCTCATACTTTGTTGTCAAATCTGAGAATGCTTTGCTTTGCCTAGTCTGAGACCTTGAAGACTTTCTCCTATTTTTTTGTAAATGTTTCATAGCTTTAGAATTTATATGTCTGTGACCCATTTTTAGATAATTTTTACATGATAAGACATTTTGGTTCATTTCTATGTCTACAGATGTCCAATTATTCCAACATAATTTGTCAAAGGAACTATGTTTCCTCCACTGGAATAGTTGTGCATCTATGCAAGAACTCTTTTTCTGCATATTTTATGTGTTTTGAGATCTGCTCAGGAAAGGTCTTCCCATTTCATGACTAAAATTAATACATATTCATTAATATTTTTACTCTTTCTGAAAGTGATTTTCTTGTGAGAGAGAACTAAGGATCTAGTTTTCTTTCACTTCTCAAATGTTTAGCCCAATGTTTACTAACTCTTTATTCCCACTGATTTGGAATTCCACCTTTATCATAAATTAAATTCCTAAAGATATTTGGGGCTATTCCTATTTATATTCAGTTCCATCAGCTTGTCTATTTCTTCTTTAGTTCTAAACTATATTACATACTCTAATTATTGTTATGTGGTCCTGGTAGAGTTAGTTTCCTATAGTTCTCTTTCATAGAACTCTCAATAGTCTCACAGTGAGAATTTTTCCCTAGGAAATTCATTGGCAGATTTAATTTGCCATCTTCCAAACATTCATTCTGTTCTTTCACAATTTGGAGGTGTGGAGGGGGCCTGTGCTGCCCAGTCTGAGACTACATTTCCCAGCATACCTTGTAGCAAACATGTCATATGACTGGTTTCCACCAATGGAAAGTGAGTGAAAGTGGTAAGTAATAAGGTCATCTTGGACCTGATATGGCTAAGGGGAGGTCTGACCTTTTCTATTCTCTGGCAACCTTGAAAGCCAATTATTAAAAATAGTGGGGAAGTTGGGCATGGTGGCATGCATCTGTAATCCCAGCTACCTGGGAGGCTGAGGCTAGAGATCACTTAAGTCTGCAGGTTCAAGACTACCCCGGGCAATATAGTGAGACCTAGTCTCTAAAAATAAAATAAAGTAAAATAAAAATTAAAAATAGTGGGGATACAAGGTGGAAACAGCTGGTTCCTGAATCACCTCACAAACAGCCCCTTGTGAAACATTCAGGAATAATAATAAAACAACCAAAACAACTAGTCAACCAACTAATCAACGAACCAATCAACTCTTGGACTGAATCACCCACAAGGTTAATTTCTCTGTCAATTTGAGCAGAGGGATTATGAGGGTCCTGGAACCTTTGGTGGATCTTACAGGCTTCAGTGCTATCCCAGAGAACCAGGTACACAAGTGCTCTAAGCAGTCATATGGCAAGCAGGCAAGACTGGGCAGTGGGACTGTGTATCAGATGGGCAACTGAGCCCACAAACTTCATGCTCTTTCTCTGGGTTCCCTTTCTCTGGCATTCTCTCTCTCTCACCTCCTCTGTAGCCACACCCCTCGTAGTAGTAGTGTTGGCAGTAGTAGGTGGTGCTGTACCCCTCTGCCTTTATCCTTACTTCTAGGCTCAGGTGAGTGCAGGTGCACGCCCCTATGCTCTTCGGGTTCATGTGTCCTCAATTACCAATGTGCACACATTGGTGCCTAGACCCACACTGCCAAGTGTCTTTTGCATTAAGGTGATTAAGGCACAGGTGATAACCACAGAAGCCAGTGGCGTAGAAACCCTGACCAACTCATTGACCCTTCACCAACCAAGCAACCAACCAACCCCACATATTTCATGTGTTTAGCCACTGAGATGTAGGAATTATATGTTCAAGTAGCTAGATGCTATATAACTAATATATTTGATCCAATTTTACCAAGTTTTTTTTAACTTGTCATGTCTTACTTAGAGTGGCATTGAATATATAACTTTAAGAAAGACCTGACATTAAAGTAACACTTTGATTTGTACATGTCTTTTCATTTAATTAATTCTTTTATAGTCATCAGTAGAATTTAAAAAAGTACATGTTGTACCATTCAAAGGTAGTGATGATTTGATGCAACCATATTTCAGATGTTTCTCAATGCAACCATATAGTATGCATGAGTTTGGTTTTTACCTAAATGGAACTATGATGCTTGCTGTTTCATAAGCAACTTTTTAACCCAAAGTTTCTACCATATACAGGGATCTATAATCCAGACTGGATTTTTTTTTAAGGCCAAATTGTTACTATTTTAAAAGGCTTTGTGAGCCAAGAGGCTGGTATGTGGGTACTTAATTACTATTTAAAATGTAAAAGCTTTCTTCATTTTTTGTCAATCAAATAACAGGCAGCTAGCCAGAGTTGTTCTTCAGCTGTAGTTAACTTCCAATTCATATCACCAGTGAAAAGCTACTTGCTTCTGTTTATATGCATTTATGTTACTTCCACATTAATTTGCCATTTTAAATGGTGGGGCAATCGTATCCATGTGTGTGAATCTTTTTATACTTATCTGTTTACCTTCAAAGGGTAAATTCCTAGAAATAAAATCATTGGATCAGAGCATACAATACTTTACTCCTTGATAACTATTGTTAAACTATTCTTGTATTTTCATTAAACAAATACATCACTTCTTTACCAGGACTGGGTATTATTAATCTTTTAATCTGTCTGTCCAATAAGTGAGGGAAAAAGTATCTCATGCTGTCCTTATGTTCATTTCCACTTAGTGACCATGGTTTTCTTTTCGCCCATTACTGTGAATTTATTATTGAGTTCCCTGTTCATGCTTTTGAGCACATTATCTGTGATTTTTTTCACACTGATTTAGAAGGACTCTCTTTAGTAGAAATAGTAAAGCGTTATCATTGGTATGCGATAGTAGTTCTCAGCTTATCAATTGTCTTATTTGCTGTAATCACTTCTCTGGGTTAGAAGTTCTAGATAATATTTTAATAGATTTTACTATATAGTCAGTATCTAGTATTCACACCAACAGTATCTAGTATTCACTCTTTCATGATTACATAGGTTTCTCCTTTGTATTAACTTTTGGTTCATTTAGAACTTATTTTGAGGTATCTAATGTGTCAAAGATTGGCTTTCATTTGTTTTTTAAGGATAGTCAGTTTCCCTACCACTACTTAAGGACTTTAACCCATGATATTGACCCCCCAATATAAATTTTGATGCATTTATTTGAGTCTAAAGGACTTATAAAAATAGCAGCTTTTAAAGGAGCTATTTTGATTTTAGCAAAATATTCATTCTCAGTCCTAAATGAAGAATTCCTTGAAAAGCAAGGTATGCTTTATCTTCAACTTTTTTATTTCTTTTTACCTGATAGCAATGTGTATATCAAAGATAAAATTCTTATTTTATCAGGTTGACCAACCTATCAATGTTGATAGGAATGTTTATATTTCCCCTGAGGAGCAGGATAAACTTATTTAAAATGGAAAAATATAGCTTTACTATTTCTGTATATTTATATTTTATCTGCATATATGTGTAATCATGATAATAGAAATTGTTTGCAAAGTGAGTGCCAAACCCAAGTGTGAAAAAAGAAAACAGGAAAAGGATTGTAAGATGACATTTCACCAAGTTTGAAGACAATAAAGGAACAAAGCATTGACTTTGGACTCAGTCTTTGTTGAATTTCAGCTCTACTGTCCACAGGTGTGATGTGGGCCTAACCCTTTCCTCTATGGCTCTCAGTTTCCTCATCTGTAAAATGGGATGATTATAACAGCTGCCTCACACTGGGCAAGAACTAAATGAAGTAAATGAAGCCATTATCGACTGTGCCCGAGTTAGTTGGTATCCTGGAGTCCTTGCACCTAGTCCTAATTTACCCCCTCTTCATCTCACACTGAACCTCCACCTGGTTTCAGCTTGCTTCTTTAATAAGCAGTTGTGACTACAGAGGACATTTGCTAAGCCCTTGACCTATGGCTTTGTTTCTGTCTACCTCTACCTCATTATGCCTTGGGTCCTGTTCCAATCACATTGATTTCCCTTTTTGCCCTAGTCTAAGAAGCTCTGGCCCAGCATAGTTGGGACCTCATAGCTCTGAGGGCATATAAAGTTGGGGTGCAAAACAGGTGAAGGGATGGGTATCAGCTCTACCCAGATTATGTGTAAGGTCCAACAGTGGCCATTTTCACTGTTGGTGAGAACATGGAGCTATTAAGTCTTCTACACAGCAAGAGGGAATGTACAATCACTTCTGAAAAAGAGTTTGATGATTTCTTAAGTGTTGAATGTATTCCTACTGTTGGTACACCTACTGTTCCTCTATTAACTGTTTACTCAGGAGAAATGAAAAGTATAGTTACTGCAGAGACTCATACAAAAAATGTTCATAAAAACATTAATGGTAGCATTGAAATACTGGGCAGTATCCATGGGGGAAAGGATAAACAGTTATGGTATGATCGTACATGGAATACTATACAGTGAACAAAAGAAATGAACTTCACTGATGTAGCAATTTGGGTACATTTGATTTTCTCACTGAAAGAATCCAGATTTTAAAAACCACATATACAATTCGAGAAAATTCCAACAAGGTGGCAGTAACAGAGTAGCTTGCCTGAGATCTCAATAGATTGCCTGAGAATCGGAGGAAAACCTCTGGGGATGATAGATATATCATTAACTTGATAGTGGTGGTAGCTTCAAGGATGTATGCATGTAGGTCAAAATGTTGTAACTGTACACATTTAATATGCGTGATTATCTCAGTTACTTCTTAAAAGAACTAGTTATTTAAGAAATAATTTTTTAAAAACCAAATGAATCTCTCCAAATATATTTCTGGTTTCTGTTTTGAGGTAGGTCACCTTTTATAGAGATATTTAACTACTGAAAGCAGAAGATCTGAAGTCAGCAAATCTATCTTAACCCTCACCTAATTTGACCTTGAAGAAGTCAAATTTATTCATCACCTTCAGTTTCTTCATCTGCCTTGTCAAATGGTCTTAAGGAGTATAGGCTTATGATTGTTCACTGTTGTGCACAAGGCCCGAGGCAGAACTCGCCAGTGTCCACCTTTACCATTACCCATGACATCTTTAATTACTACAATAATAAAGAGCAGAAGACAGGCTTTTGACTTTTAAAGGCAATTTCTAAATGTGCACATACTTTTTCATGGTGATAAAGTATTTCAACTGACAACATAGAGATTGAATTCAATGTTCTTCTCTTGGGCATCATCATTTCACTGAAAAATGTCCTCTTGATTAGAAGGTAACTTCTAGAAGGTAACTTCTTAAGAAAAGTCTGGTCTTATTTTGAAATTTTAGTTGTAGTAAAACTAAATGCAGAAGAACGCACAAATCATAACAGCTTATTTTCATGAGGTGAACTCACCCATAACAGCTTATTTTCATGAGGTGAACTCACCCATGTAACCAGGAACCAGATCTAGAAGGAGAAAGTGAAGGACCTGGAAGTCTCCATGAGCCCTGTCCCAAAGTGAATAGCATGGTCAGCTCTCTTTATTTTTGAGTTTTATCTTGCATGGTATGGTGGTCTTTGGTGTCTGACTTCTTCTTGTTTGTGAGATTTACCCCCTTGCTAAGTCAGTGCTAATGATTGAAATTTTCAATAATGCTTTCTCATTCCTTTGAAAATATAGTCATATCTTCATTGAGACTTGAAGGTAAGATTTCAATAGAACTAGGGAACAGCTTCAATAAAAGAGACTCTTCAAAGTCTTCAGAGTGGGTAAGGCTGTGAGGTGGTTAGGGCGCGGAAGGTAGACATCAACAAAATAAAAAGACAACCTACTGCATGAGAGAAGATAATCGTACATTGGATACTAGATAAGAGGTCCAGATAAAAAATATAAAGAACCTCTATAACTCAAAATAAAAGGATAAATAATGAATTAAAAATGGGCAGAGGATTTGAAAGGACATTTTTCCAAGATAATAAACAGATGACTAAGGAGCACATGAAAAGATGTTCAACATCTCTAATCATCAGAAATGCAAATCAGAAGCACATTGAGATCTTACTTCACACCTGTCACAATGATTAACACTGAAAACACAAGAAATAAAAATGTTGAGAACATGGAGAAAAGGGAACCCTCCTATACTGTTGGTGGGAGCATGAATTGGTATAGCTCTATGGAAAACAGTACGGAGCTCTCACCAAGAAATTAAAAATAGAGCTGCCTTATCATCCAACCATTTCACTTGTGGCTACATAGTTGATAAAAATGAAAACAATAATTCAAACAGACACAGTGTAATATTTTCAGTGTAATATTATTCACAATAGACAAGACATGCAAACTGCTTAGATGTAAACAGACTTGCATGGCTTAGTGATGGGGATATAATCTTAGCAAGGCATTGTTAAGCAATTTCATCTTTGTGTCAACTTCATAGAGCATAATTACATAAACCTGAACGGCTTAACCGACTACGTAGCTAGGTTCTATCACTGATCCTATTGGGACCACTGTTGTATCTGTGTTGTGTCATTGATGGGAACATTGTTGTTAACTGACACATGTCTGTATACACAGACACACACATACACACATGTACACATTCTGGTACAGCTACTGATGTTCATGATGTTGAAAGTAGACTTTACCAGCCGTCAAAAGGAATCAAATTTTGCCATGGGCAACAATAATGGATGGATCGTGAGTGCTTCATGTGAAGTGAGTCCCACAGAAAAAGACAAATATGATTTCACTTACATGTGGAATTGAAAGAAAAGGTAAGAGAAAAAAATAAAACAAATTCAAATATGTGGAGAACAGATTGGTGGTAACCAGAGGGGAGAGAGCACAGTGTAAGGGTGGCAGGTGGGCAGGGTGGCAAAATGATAAAGAGAATCTAGAGGCACAAACTTCCAGGGGCACATCTAGAGAGTTGACAGCAGCTGGTCCAGAAGTCAGAGAGGGTGGATGCCTGGTGGAGATTTCAGTGAGGGGTAGAAGTTGGCCAAGAGAAAGGAAGAGAGCTGGAAGTAGAGAACAGCATGGGGAGTATGTGGCTCATTTGACAAGTTTTTTTGGGTTCAGGTCATGTGAGAGGACTTAGGGGTATGACCCATGGCCTGTGCAGTTGGTTCTAGGAGTTGGTTTTGCCCTAAAAGTTATGAGAGGGGCTGAAGAAATTTTGTCAGGACAGAACATGATACGGTCTAAGGCTTAGAGACAACTACTGTATGGCAGTGTGAGCTCCTGCTGGTGAAATGGAGGAAATAATAGATGGTTGCTGATGTGAATTGAGAGCATGGCTGTGAGCGCAGGACTGGCACCTGGAGGGGGCAGGTGTGTAATGAACACTTATTTATTTATTTATTTTTTAAGAGACAAAGCAAGAGCTGATGAAGACCTAGGTGAAAGCAGGAGAAAACTATTCTGGAAGCAGCATGTGGTAGGGTGTGGGCAAAGAGTGAGGAAGAAGGGGAAGCGGAGTATATAGTCTCACATGGTTGTTTCCAGGGACATGGGAGGAAAGGCCCGGGAACATCTCCTACGATGTGCTACGGGTATGGAGGTCTGCAGATAATAAGTGAGCAGAGCCTCGGCCTCCCAAGATGTGCAGCTGCCCAGTGGGGTGGGGCTCTGGCCTCAGCTGAGGAGGGTTGCCAGCAGACTGTCCCACCCCCATCTACACATGCCGCCTCTGTCCGGATGCAGATACTTTTTGTCTGCACCAACCTGGACAAGTTCTTTGACATCTTTGTGCCTCATTTTGATCACCTGCATTTGGGGATAAGAAGTAATAGGATTTGTCACAGAGGGTTGTTAAAAATACATGCAGAGGCCGAACATGGTGGCGCATGTCTGTAAGCGGCAGCCTAGGAAGCCACGGCCGGGGCCAGAGATCACAGTTCGAGTCCCACCAGGGGGCATGTAGTGAGACCTAGTCCCCAAAAAATAGCTGGGCATGGTGGTGCATGCCTGTAATCCCAGCTATCTGGGAAGCTGAGGCTGGGGATTGCTTGAGTCTGTGGTACCCCAGGCAACATGAGCCTGCGGTTCCACAGGCAAAAATAGCGAGACCTAGTCTCAAAAACAAAACAAAACCAAAAACCCCAAAACATGCAGAGTGCTTAGCTCAGCTATATAGTGTGTAATCCATATATGTAGAAATTATCAAAATGCCCTCATCCCTGACATTATTCCTTCAATATTGCAAACATTCACTTAATAGTTATGACACTGAACAGAATCTTTGTGTCTTGTTCACTGCTACACTTCCAGTCACCACTCAGAACTGTGACTGATTCATGGTAGAACTAACCTTGCTGCCTCCTCCCTCCCTCCCTCTCTCTTTTCATGCATTCATGCATTCATGCATTCATTCATTCATGCATGCATTCATTCATTCATTCATTCATCTCTTGTCAATCTGCCAATATTTTCATCTCTCTTCTACCATACCCTCCATCCATTCATCCCTCCATCCTTCCATCTCTTCATCCATTCATCTATCCATCGGTCCATCCATCCATCCATCCATCCATCCATCCATCCATCCATCCATCCATTGTCCATACACCCATCTGTCCATCACCCATCCATATGCCATCTATGCATCCATCTTAGAAAGATGGTAGAATATGTGATTTAACCCACACGTTTCTTTTCTAGTTGTGAAAAAGTACATACAACACTTACCATTTTAACCATTTCTAAGTGTACAGTTCAAACGGCATCACTACCAGCCAGTCCCAGAAACATTTCTGTCTTCCCAAGTTTAAACTCTGTACCATTAAATATTAAATCTCATTCTCCCATCTTCCCAGCCTCTGGGAACCACAGTCTCCATTTTTTCTGCCTATAACTTCGACTTCTCTAGGTCCTACAAATAAGTGGAATCACACAGTATTTGTCCTTTTGTAACTAAGCCTACCTGTTTTGCAATCACAAAAGCTGAGTGGGCCTGGGGAGCTTAACCCTTCCTGAACATCTGTAAAACAGCTGTGCTAGCAGAACCTACCTCACAGCATTGCTGTAGAGTCTAAATGAGATAATACTGTAAGGTCTTTAGCCCAGTCTGGCACCTGGAAAGTGGATACTGACTGCATTTCTCATAAACACATGTTCTCAGTCAGTAGCCCCTGGCATTGTGCTTATGAGTCTGTTGCCGTTGTAGGCACTTTATCAGATGAACTCAGTTAAGCTGAGGTCCCTCATGCCAGTATCCATGACCTGCGTACTGTCACCATCACGCATGGTGGAGAAATCCACAGACCTGGGAGGTGCAGAGGGTAGGTGATCATTTCAAGGTCACACAGCTCATGGCAGACCCAGGAGTGACATTCAGTTGCATGTTTCCAAAGTCTATGGGTGTTATCAGTGCCTGTCCGTGCACGGCTGTCCATGTCCACAGCCCTGGTGGGGCGAGCAGGGAGGTGAGGGCAGGAATGGAGGTGTGGACATCCGGCGGTGTCCGTGGGAATCCATGCTGGTGGAAAATCACTGTGATGAGTTTGCTTCCCGTGAGCAGTCCCAACCTAGTGGGACCCTGGGGTCCTGGTCTCCTCTGGACACTGACCGGGGAGCTGAAGTAGGGGGGCTGGGCTGGGCATCTCCTTCTGGGGAGCCAGGAGTGCTCTCCAGATGATGCAGCTCAGCCCGTGCCTTTCCCACTAGTTGGCAGAAAGCTCAGCCACCCTCCCTTACCCCCCTGCCCTGCCCAGTTGAGATTTAAAAACTTGTTTCCTCTTCTGGGCCCCAGGGCCACCTCCCACCAGGCTTTATTGCTTTCTTAGCACCCGCAGCGAGCCTCTGCTGCCCTTAAAAGCGGCCCCTGGCCGGGAGATAAGAGTGTCCAGGGGAGCAGGTGTCAGTTCCCAGCCAGCAGCAGAGCCAGTCCCTGTGCCTCACCTGATGGCCCACCTGGTGAGCGCCCCTGCAGCCTCCTCCACTGGAGCCTGGCATCCGCCGGGGGGTGCTGAGAAGCCCCTCACGATTGCAGGGGGGAGGTCAGCGATTTCTTTCTGAGTTCTCCTTGAACCATGTCCCCCCCACCCCTTCTCCTCCTGCAGGCAGCTGTCTCTGTGAGCGAACCTGAGCTGGGTGGTGGCAAGGGGAAGGAGCCCAGTATGGGGAGCATGTGGCATGGAGCCTGGTACGAGCAGCTTGTGCAGCCCTGCCTGGTGGAGCTCCTGGGCTCTGCCCTCTTCATCTTCATCGGCTGCCTGTCGGTGATCACCAACGGGACGGACACAGGGCTGCTGCAACCCGCCCTGGCCCACGGGCTGGCCCTGGGCCTCCTCATTGCCACGCTGGGGAGCATCAGGTGAGCCGGGCAGCAGCATCCTGCTTGCTGCTCACCTGGGCGGCCTGGGTGGGAGCAGAGCTGTGGGGAGGGACCCCCTGGGTCAAACTCAGAATTCCAGCAGCACTGTGGAGAGGGGTTGTGGACGGGGGTGGGGAGGTGGGGGGAGCTGAGGGATGTGGGGGGTGGGGGTGCACCCACGGTTCAACCCCAACTTTGCTGCCTGTGTGCTCTGGGGCTTTGGGCAGATGCTTTCTACACTCACTCGTTCGTTCCCACCTGTGAAGTGGGAGCAACAGTATCTTCAAAAAGATTTTTCTCAAGCCAGATCTTGTCTATTGCCATATGCAATGCTCTGGGTAAGCACTTTGCTGCATAGTGACTCAGCTCATTCTACACAGGGAGAGGTTGTTATTATCCGCATCAGCTGTGTCAGAGAAAGGCCTCATAACTTGTTCAAGGTTGGCAGGTGGCTGGGCCAGGGCGGTCAGACTCCTTGGTTCAAACTGGTGCTTCTGGAGACATGGGGTTGAGCTGATGGGAAAGCTTCACTGGGTGAGATGATTGAGTGAAGCTGGTTGACTGCATCTGAGACAGGATATATAAAACAACCAGTGCTGCCTTTGGCACATAGTAGGTGTTGAATAAATATTGGTTGGGGGAACAATGAAAGTCTCTTGATTTTCTCTTGCTCGTGAGTGTGTGGTCTTGGAACATGTCTGGTGGGGCAGACAGTCCCACCCCTCCTGGCCGTATCAGGCTCTGAGTGACATGATGCGGGAGGGGCTGGTGGGTACATAGGACTGTAACTCGGTGGTCTCCTGCGGGCCACCTCACCTGCCCTCCTACTCTGTGCTTTGCCAAAGTCCAGGCTGCACTTGGTCATGGATTCAAATTAAGGCCAAGGTGGTCTGGCTGGCCCTCTCCCCACCTATTGATAACCTGAGCCTCGGCTTCCACATTGTACAGAAAGTTCCCCTGAGGGCCTGAGACCTAGGCCAGGTGCGCCTGGGCAGCTGGCCCTCATCCCGGGTCTTTGCTATTCAGTCTGCTCAGGGCACTGTCTGCATCAGGAGTGACGAGCATCACCAGGGGCCTGTCAGTCTGGGGGGTCTTGTGTGATGTCCAGGTCTTGGTCACTTCCCTCTTGGGAAGATAGCCATCTTGCAGCAGAGGGACTGGGTGGACCCACCTCTGAAGGAGCTCCTCAGTCCTAGTGGGACCAGGTGGGGTGCCAACGGGAGCAGCAGGGCATGGGGGCTGGGGGCTGTGCTTCCTGGCTCTGGGCCCCAGGCCTGTTGAGCCTCATGGTTATGAAGCTCTTTACCCAAGACCGGAAGGTTGGAGGACTGATCACCTCTGACCCTTTGCCGCTGGTTCAACTTGATCTAGTCCCTTTACACTCAACCCCTCAGATTCCAGCCCAATCATGAACCTCTAACTTCATCATTGATTCTTAATCCGCATCTAACCTGAACCCCTGATCTCAACTTTGCTCGCAGTGTGAATCAGGGTTTTCATTGGTTGAGCCGTTCAGCCAATGAGGAACGCGCATTCAGGATCTGGTTCTGTCTTCACAGAGCCGGACACCTTTCTTGGGCTGCTGATTTGGAGCCTGGAGTCTCCTGAACTGCAGTCACACCTCTGAAGGCCAGAGGGAGATGGGAGGGCGCCTGGAAGGAGCTGAGGCTTGGTTTCCCACCACTTCCTCTGCTATCTTCTGAGGTGGCAGGAAGGGGCTGCTCCCCCTCCTCGCTCCCCCCACATCCCTCTCCCCATCACCTGGCCTCGGGGACATGCTTTCCTACTATGTTCTATTTGGCCTGGGCCCTTGACTGAGCCTTGCACCGCAAGTCCCCCTGGGTGCTGGGCAGGACACAGCCCCTGGGGGACAGTGTGGACCTTGACCTCATTGTGACTTCCTTCTGTCTTTCCTTTCCGGGAGACAGCGGTGGACACTTTAACCCTGCGGTGTCCTTGGCGGCCGCTCTGATTGGAGGCCTCAACCTGGTGCTGCTTTTCCCATACTGGATCTCGCAGCTGTGCGGGGGGCTGATTGGGGCTGCCTTGGCCAAGGTGGGTGCTCAACAGGGGGGCTGGGCCAGTGGTTTCAACTTTGGGGCAACTGGGCGGGGCTGGGAGACTGCCCAGATATTTCCTGGTGGCACTGAGGGGGTCCTGTCTGTCTCCTGGGAGGCAGAAGGGGGCTCCTGAGAGACCACCGCTGTTCTGTCCATGTCTGTCCATAGCCCCTCCCTGCAGACAGGGAGCCAGTGTCAGACCCAAGGTTCCTCTTCCTGAGCCCATTCCTGGTTTTGTTCTGTTTTTCCATTCGTTCGCTCACTTGCTCATTCACTGGGTAAACATCTCTCTGAGCACCTTCAGATGAATCTGGTTACTCATTTCAGGAAACTCCAGAACTGTGTGTTCTCTAGCTTTCCTTGAACTGAGCTACTCCAGCTTTAATGGGGGTTAACATGCAATTTATGTTTGGCTCCTCCCATGCCCACAGGAAGACCAGTTCTTACCCAGAGCACTTTGAGAGCATTGCGTGGTATTCCATGTCCAGAGATGGATGGCTTCCCTCCCTCCCTTCCTTTCCTCTCCTGCTTTCTCTTCCCTTTCTTTTTCTTTTTCTTTCTTCCTATGGCCCACAAGTCTCAACCAGGGGCCGTTCATGAAGCAGGCCCTGTGTGGGAGTGGCGAGAAGGCTCCCCGTTAGCCTGCCTGGGCTTTGGCTCACAGCTCCGAGTACAGTCCCTGTCTTGAATCCCATCTTGCTGTCTTCCCTGTGGGAGCCTCCCCATGGCCTGGTTAGAGAAGAGGCCTGCTCTGCCTCTAGATGGAAAGCAGAGGCCGGATCCTCGCTGTTGTTGCCTGCAGGTTTGCCAGGCACCGTGGTGACCAGCGCAGGCCGCACCCCCTGCCTGTTGAGCACTTACATTCTCTGCTTTAGTTCTCCAGAAGGAAGGGGATTCTTAGGAGGTGCTCACACCAAGCCGAGAGCCTTGATCACCCTGATTTAGAGAAGGGGAGAGGCAGCATAGAAGAGTCAGGCACTGGTCAGAAGGAGGCACTGGGCAGCAGAGCCCAGATTTGGGTCCAGAGCCCTGGAGGGGCTGCCAAAACCCAGAGCCTGTATCCCTTGAAGCTAAGGGAGCTTTGGGCATTCCTTGCAAGAGGGGGTTACAACAACCTAGCCATGTGCTCACCTGCTTGGATGGGCCAGCGACATGTGTTAAGTGAGGTGCTGCAGTCAGGCCCCGAAAACTTGGAGCCAGTGCTGGGTTGCTCACAAATGAGCAAATCAAGACTTGGAGAATCTGATAGCTCACAGAGCCACCCAGTACCTGGATATGGACCCAGATTTGTCTGAGTGCACACTGGACAGGGCACTTTGCCTGCTCTAACATTTGAGGCATGCATTTGAGTCCCTCTCCCCAGTTCCCAGCTGTCTCTGCCTCCACCGTGAAACTGAGTGGTGGTTTCTCTTTGCAGGCAGTGAGTCCTGAAGAAAGATTCTGGAATGTGTCTGGAGCGGCCTTTGTGACAGTCCAGGAGTCAGGCCAGGCGGCGGGGGCCGTGGTGGCAGAGGTCATCCTGACCACAGTCCTGGCACTGACTGTGTGCATGGGCGCCATCAACGAGAAGACACAGGGCCCTCTTGCCCCATTCTCTATCGGCTTCTCTGTCACTGTGGATATACTGGCTGGGTGAGGCCCAGGGAATAGGGCTGAGTCCCGTCATGTGGGTGGTGGGACTGCCTACCCAGCCCTGGGCCAACCTCTGGAGGTTAAGCCTGCCCAACTTGAGCTTGCCTGAGGGTCATAGATTCAGTTGCCACTAGGGGTCACCAAAGTAATGCAAATGGAGGATGTGGCTGGCAGCTGACAGGGAGTGGTGGAGACTGGATCCAGGGAGGTGCCACTATTGACCACGGATAGATTACTGCTGGTTGGGAATGTGGGCAGTCTCCTGGGCTGACACTTCTAATTTCACTCCCCGGAAGTCAGAAAACGTGATTTTTATTTGAAATTTTCCAAGCTTCATGGTATCAGCGCACATTTCAACAGGTTAAGTTCAACCAGCCAGTGGGGAGCCAGGGTTTAGCTTCTGATAAGGTTGGATCAGGGATTATTCCTCCCATTTTACATATGAAGAAACTGAGGCTCAGAGAGGACACAATGACTTTTTTTTTAATTGATGACACCCACATATATACACATATACAGTTCACATCGTTGTCCACCCTGAGGTTCTCCCACCACAGCGACATAATAAGGTCATTGGGCAGTGCCACAGTAAGTGACAGATCTGGGGTACATGCCTAAATCTCCAGCTAAAGGGGTTGAGGGAGCCCCTTCAAATGTCTGCCTCCTTCCTTTCTCTTGGACACAGAACCAAGTCTAGCCTTTCCTCTGCTCTACTTTCTAACTCTGTCATCCTTTGGGAGGTGGAGTCTGGGGCGGTGGGAATGCAGCTAAAGCCCAGGCAATGCTTTGCTGCCCTGGTGGCAGTGGCTTCACTTACAAGGCTGTTTGACAGTCTCCTGCCTTTGAGCGTTGAGCTGTCAAATGTCTACTGGGGAAGGCGACGTCTTCAGGCCCCCAACTTGAGTGAATGGGGCATGGCCATAGATACCAGAAAGAGGTGCTTACTGGGAACCCTGTCCTTAGAGGAGAGGCTGGACCCCACACTTGTGGGGCAGCCAGGCCTCAACTGTGTCAGGTAGATTAAAATTAATGCTCGCATGCAAATACTAAGTGTGCCAAAGGCTTTGCGTACATCTCATTCGCTCCTGACGAGAACCAGAGAGACAGGTACTTTTGCTCCAACCAAGCGGTGAGACAGAGGGACCACCGTAGAAAGAGCTGGCCTGGCATTTGAGTCTAGAACAGCCTGCCTCCAAAATTCATGAAATGGACAACTGCTCAGCTTTGCTCCAGCCATGCTGGTGAGGACCGAGATCCATCTTCTCTTTCTGCCATCATGTAAGGGGCACCTTAGCTGGACCTTCTTCTAGTAGGGTGTGGGGGCGTGACACAGCCTGTCTTTCGCTTCCTAGTGCTTATAGCCCCCTTCCCTGTGTCTTCTCTGGGACCCCTCCTCTCAGACCCCAGAGCAGGGTAGCTTACAGAAGGTTGCTCACTGGCCCCCGGGCCTACTTGGGGAACTGAGCACGAGATGAGTTGGGGCCTGGCTGGAATCCGGGTGACGGTGTGGCTGGGTGTTTGCAGCGGAGCTGTGTCTGGAGCCTGCATGAACCCTGCCCGGGCCTTTGGACCTGCTGTGGTGGCCAACCACTGGACCTTCCACTGGATCTACTGGCTGGGCCCGTTCCTGGCCAGCTTGCTTGTGGGACTGCTTGTCAGGTAGGCATGGGACAGGTCACTGGGGTTAGCTCTGCAGCCATCCAGGGCTGGAGGGCTCGAGTCTTACATGGGTTTGGAGAAGGGAAGGAGCCTTCTTTGGAGACAAAGACTATGACTGAGGGGCCCTTGGTTGTCAGAGACAGAGATTCACCTCCGGACAGCTTCCACCACAAAGGGGGTCTCGCTGGCCCGCATATTTGAACAGTCTGAAGGTAGCATGGGCTTAGGGAGGTGCTCACACCATGACTGTAGGCTGTGGGTTTTCTCAGAAGCTCCCCTAACCTCATGTTACAGAGGCTCTTCTCTTCTGTGAGGGCGGAGACGCTCACCAGGCTGGCTTTCTAGGCCTCTGTCCTCACAGCTCCCCAACTCCAGAGGAGAGACAGGACCTCAAGTGGAAGTCCTGGGTCTGGGGCTCATCAGCCTTGGGCTGGCTCAACTCGGATTATGCCAGCTCTCAGTCTCTGCTCTCGAATCAGGCACGCTTAGGTTCGGGGCTATGAGCCTCGCCCTGGAGTTGGGGTGAGGTCCGTCTCATCTGAACAAGAGCAGGGGTGTTGTATAGCTCCAGGGGGTCCTGTATTTTTGGCAAATCATGTGAGAAGTGCCAGGAGATGCCATCCACGGATCATGTGAACAGCACTTTCGGATAAGGCAAAGGAGAGGCTGCTCTTAGGATAATTCTGCTCGTCTGCTTCTCCCAGGTTTCTCTTCTTATGAGCTGCAAGGATCCGCAGGGTCCTGTGTTTTCAGCTCCAGGCTGCCCAGGGAATAGGGCTGAGTCCGGTCATGTGGGTGGTCCTGCTCTGGATCACCTCCACGTCCATGCCAGCACTTGCTGGTTTGGGGTTTTCGGACATGTTCTGGGGTGGTTTTGATCTGCATTTCCCTGACAGGAAGTGGTGAGCAGCATTTTCTCCCGTACCTGTTGGCTATCTGCATATGGTCAAGCTGAGCCCTGCTTTGTAGGTTCTTCATTGGAGATGTGAAAACCCGCCTAATCCTCAAGGGGAAATGAGGCGCAGGTGGTATTCCTGCTTCCCAGGTGCCCCTTGTGGACCCCCTCGAGTCTCCGAGAGGGCAGCTTCGGCGTTTCCCGCCAGAGCAGAGGCCCAAGCAGCGACTGTTGGGCTTCCCTGACCTGGGTCTGGCTTCTCAGCTGCGCGACTCCTACCAAGTTCTGCAGATGCTCGCCGGACACCTCAACCTGCGGGCATGTTGCCACCACTTCCCAGAGGGAGGCAGAGACAGCACTACAGAAGAAATTTCCCTGGCAGGAGCACAAGAGTGGCTGGGAGAGGTGACTATGCACATCACTTCAGTCCTCTCACACTTTCTTTCTCCTTCCTGGCCCCTGGCCAAAGAAAGACCCTTTGTTCCAGAAGGAACTTCTATGATCTATTTCTTTACCTCTTAAGCTGCCAGGCCAGCTTTGCAATAAATAGCGCAATATTTCCTTCCCTACTCCTTGGCTCGCTTTTCATTTCTGAAATGGCCACAGCTGGGAGAAAACGAAAGTCTGAGTTGACCTTGTCTGTCCAGAATCTAGTGGAGCCTCCAGCCTAGCTCAGTGTCCACGGCTGCGGGAGGTAGAGTGGAGGCCATCCGAGCCTGTCTCCTCTCAGCTAGACCCATCTTGAGCTCTGTCTGGAACTGAGTCCACAGTCCAATTTCAACTCTGTCAGTTTGCGACCACAGATCTTAGACCCTGCAAATTCCAGCAGAGTCCACGGGCTGGCACAGTGCCCAGATTAGCAGGCCAAGGACCAGCCCAAGACCCAGGGAGGCTAAATAATTGGATTATAAGCACACAGTGATTTAGTGGTAGAGCTCAAGTAGAACTCAGGGTTTGTGACTGTCTAGTGTTCTTTCTACTGAAATAGGTCTAACCATAGTGGTCTAAATGCTTGGGGTGTAAGTACTGATTCATTTTGCTGAATTGACTAAATCCTCACTGTCATGTTGCTGGGAAGCCTTGTTTCATGCTTTTTTATCTCCTCCTTACCAGACTGTGCAAGAACTCAGAGTTTAAGCAATCTGGAAGGAAAGTCTGCTGATATTTTACTCATGTTCTGGCTTTTTGCTTTGTGCCTGCTGCTCCTGCCATTCCCCTCTGCCATATGGTACCACTGCTGGGAGTGGTGCTTAATGATGGTGTGTGCTCTGGCCAGGTCATACTTAACGGGGTCCACATGGTTCCTTGAAGGGGGGGGGGATCCTTTTCCGACAATTCCACAACTTCCATGCCCAGCATATCGACCTGCTCCATGGACTTTATGCTCATGTATCCAAGTAACCCTAAGGCCGAGTCTTTACAGGTCCCCCTTACCCCTCACCCCTTTCTCCCTCAGTCCTACTGTCTCATGAGTTTAGGCATTCTACTTTTCTAGGAATCTAAAGCTTCTGTTCCCCTGCCAGGCCCCTGGATCCATGATAAAGACTAGAGATGTGACTGGTTATGTACCTTTTATTGAAGTCTAATTACCTTACCTGGTTCACAGGAATTGAAAATTTGGTGCCTGTAGATATTTAAAGTCTCTCCTCTAATTCCCAGATCTGAGTCAGTTAAAGATCTTAATTTTTGTAAAGGAATGGAGGCTAGATAATCTTGTGGAAGGCCTGTGACCACTGTCTTTTCTTTCCCTCCAGAAAAGTTGTGGCCCCTTACTGAAAGAAAATATAGGAAAACTATAGGGACACTCAGATTATGAATAATTATGTCTCTTGTGGACTCTGGGTATTCCTGCCTTCGGCTACACACAAACAAGTCAAGTCCAGGTAACAGATACACTTTGTCTGGAGTCTACCCCATGTGAAGGGGAACAGGCTCTCTAAAACCTTTGTTCTGAGAGTTGGAAAAACATTCTTGGCACACTCTCTACTTTAACTCCATGACCCATGTCATGTGGGTAAGTTGTAAAGACTAGTTCACCAAGGCTGTGGGCAAGTGATGTGCCCAGAATACATGCAGTATTCTAAGGCTAACTCCACCCCAGAAACAGAGCCAATCACATCACATCTGGCAGCGTGGCAGTGACAGTGATTAAGAGGATGGCTACACAGGAATAGCTCTGGACTCATGAAAGATCCCTGCTAGCTGCGGGGAGAGCAGTGAACTGGAATGAGACAAATTCTCTTTAGCCGCCAGTATCCGTTTTTATTACCTCCTGGATAAGTTCTCTTTTCCTTTAATGGAAGACATACTTCAAATTATGGCAAAAATCAATGGGAGTCATTTATCTTGGACATTTATTTCACATACACACATTTTCAAGAAGACATCTAAGTGAACATCAGTACGAAACGATGAGCAGACACACATTTATACTGGGATGCATTCCGGCAGAGGCAGAGGCTGACAGCCACACAAGGACGCAGACACACTCCATGTGTCTGGGGCTCTCCCAGGTCCCTCATAGTTCAGTCTTATCTGTCATCAGGCCCCAGACCTCACAGAATGTGCTTTTTTCCACTGCAGTCACTAGCCAAATGCTACTCCAGTTCCCAGCTGCCTTCCTTGGGGCCTGCTGCAGCTGCACACCAGTCATCTGTCCTTGGTCCTCGCCCAGCAAGCTTCTGGGCTGTTCGCAGCATCCTTCTTCCTAAAGGAGGAAGCGGACCTGGCCTGGATGCTGCCTGCAGTGCTGGGCCCAGCTGCGTAGCTTGGTCTTATGTCTTCTTCCTCGACAGCTCACTCAACAGCCTCCCAGAGCACTAGAGCTGGGAAAGTCTTGGTAGTCTTGTCCACCGTTTGCTCACCTTAGGAACTAAGGTTCAGAGAGAGGCTATGGTTGTCAGTCATTACTCAGGAAGCGACAGTGACAAGGCTGGAACTCACCCCTCTGGCATCTGGTCTGACTTCCCATCCCACCGTGGCAGGCTGCCCCTGAGCTGCTTAAGTGTAAAGTTTTCCTCTTTAAAGAACTAAGCTTTCCTTCCATGAATGAATTATGTTGTATGTGTAATACAGTCAGTGGTAAGAACTGGAGGTATCTGTGGAAGTAACAAAGCAAACCTAGGTAGGAAATACAAGCCAGTTCCAAAGTGCTGGGTAAGAGATCAGAAAATAAAATGTCCATTTGTTCATACCGCTTAAAAAAAAAAGATTTAGGCAAATTTTCAAAGAAGTTAAACAGGATTAAATAAATATAGGTTTAAGGTAGTTGACTGAGGTGGGCTGTAGGTGGGCTTGTTGCACTTTCCAGAAGCCAGAACAGAGAGAGGAACAGTAAGTTCAGAAAATCAGTGTAAGATACCTTTTTATTTTGTTTAGGATCAGTGCTTTCCCTGTTAGAGACCTAGGCAAAAAAAAAAATCAATTTCTATGAATTTCATAAAGGCAATGCTAAGTTATATAAAAGACACATTATTCATTTCAATTTTCTGCTCCAGCTGAAAAAAGACAGCCAAGTCACAGTGGTACTACAATGGCGTAGGACCTTCTGTTTCTTCAGAATAGAGACAAAGTTCATTAAGTTAACTTAATTCATATCCTGACAACTCATTTACAATTAGGAACAGAGTTAGAGAAACTCAATTTCCACCTGAGCTTGGTCTCAGACACAAGACTTAAAGAAAATCAACTTGTTCCACTGGAGGTCAAATGGGTCTGAACCTTTCCTGCCACTGGGGAGTTAGAGAGCCTCACAATGAGATTTGAGGCAATTTAGGAAACTACTGCCAGTGAAGGTGATTTTCTCATGATTGAGTCATTGTCCCTGTGATTGGCATGGACATAACTGGCAGCAGCACCTAATGCTTCAATGCTTCCTCTCCTGAACTCCCAGCTCCTTGAGAACAGGCTCCAGGCCCATCTCCCTCACTGTCCTAGAACATGGCCTTACACATAACAGTGCTTACTAAATAGTTATGAATAAACCATCTACTTTCCTGCATCATGCTTCAATATAGCTATCAAGTTGTGTATTACTAAGCAGTGACCCATCGCTGTGCATCTCCCAAAAGCTGGAGTCCCAGACATCTATGTAATAAGTACATGCCCACTGGCACTACATGCCCCTTACTGTGGCAGGCACACTACCAACATGAAACTGCACCTACCATTGGAAGTTCACAGTTCAGACAACATAGGAAAAATTCACCTATGGAATGTGGACCATCCTAACATTTACAACAAATGTCAATCAGAAACATTTATTCTTGTTTACCTGAGTCACCTACCTTGCATCAGGCCACACTATTCTGGCACTGTAGCTGACATTTTTCTACACTGCCTACCCTCTGAGACTCTCTGCTGAACAAGTTTCAAAAGACTCAATCATACTCAAAGGAAAAAAAATCTCCAGGTGTCCTCAAATAAGAGTGCAAAAGAGGAAAGGAGAGAGATGCTCAAAAGAACAATCACAGTTTTGATGCTGGGTTTCTCCCTCCCCAAAGAAAGCCCCTCCAAGTTCCCCCTTTGAAATTAAAGATATAAATGCCACTGGCCTGACCCTAAAGGACTAGCTCACCTGTGATGATCATATTCGTGTGTTTCACCTGTAATTTCCATAGAGAACTGTCCCCCATTTGTACTCTTCTGTCAATATTTATCAGTCAGCGCTAGGGGATTATCAGAGATTTTTTTCAAACAGGAATGAGGAAAACAACAATGGTATTCTGGACAGGAAGTTCCTATAACTCTTTCCACTTTTACTCAGTGAGCTGTGGAGTTGTGTAAATTACTCAGGCTTATGGTCCTCTGATAGAGACCAGAAGCCTCAGAAGAGAACAGAATTTTAACAAACATTCCTCGAAGTGCTGGCCTGGGCTGAGGTGGCCTCCTGATTCCTGTGGAGTCCTATGGAGCCCAAAAGGTCTTAGAAGCATTAAATGTTCCCGGTCTCTCCCTCACTTCCTCCTGGAAAACCCCCCTCCCCATCTCTAAAGTTTCAGAAAATGGTTATATATTACTATATTGAAGTGTGGGGCTCGGGGGCATAAAATACAGCAACATACCAGTCATGCTCTACCTAACACCCAGAGAAGTTAGAGCAGAACTAGAACGTGTCTGGGATTCTACATTATCTGAGTGAGACACACCAAGAGCATGCATCCTAGTCAGTCTGAGGAGGGTGTGGTAGCGCAGGAGAATCAGACAAGAGCACCCAAAACAGTTAGGAGGTAAGTGTGAGACTCATAAGAAATGGTAACAGGACCTGAATAATGGACAGGCTGGAGAAGCAGCAGCCAAGGGAAATTCAGTCTTCAGGTACAGAAGAGGCTGACACAAGGGTGACAAGTGACCAGCTGCTTCTCCTCTTGGTGGAGCGTAAGGGACTCATAATGAGATTTCAACAATACCAGGATTCTGCCCTCACCATCTGGATCAGCTTCTTGACACAAAAAAAGGACACTACAACAGGCTTCCTGAGGAAGCGCTAACAGCTTCAGCCTCCTCCTGTGAGTATCTTTAAAACCAACACCTGAAAGTTATATTCAAACATGTAACTATGTTATCAAGTTGCATCTCATAACAAAAACCAAACTTTCAGCATCTTTCATCTCCTTGAAAATTCTCACCTACATCGGAGGCTCTTGAACTTTGCTGGACTCAGCAATCTGATAGAGTGGCCTCAACATACTGGAGAATTTCATTCTCAACTCAGATAATAAAGCTTCTCCACTCTTTTAAAGGAGAAATTGAGACACAAAGGAAGGAGGAGAGGAGCAGACTGATCCAAATAGAGGCAGAGGTAAGAAATGGATCCAAGTCTTCAGTTTATATAGTCTCAAGCTAACACTGGACATTACACTTGGACATCCTTTCCTAAGAAAGGATTGCTTCCAAGCGTGAGATTAGGCTAGAGGGACATTTAGGAAGAGAGCACCATCAAAAAGTCTTCCTGAATTCATCAGTCTTTCCTTTATGTGGGTTCTCTGGGGAACACACAGAGGCAGGGTGAGGCAAGAGCCTTTCTCTCATATGAATCTCCCGGTGTTTGGCAAGAACGGCACCCTTACTGAAACGCTTGCCACACTGGGCACATCCATAAGGCTTCTCTCCAGTGTGCATTCTCCTATGTTCTCGAAATCTTGTACAGTTATTGAAGCTTTTTTCACAGTCCACACATTTGTAGGGATTCTCACCAGTGTGGACTCTCCTATGGGCACTGAAATGAGAACTGTTGGTAAAGCTTTTCCCACATTCTCCACACTGATAGGGTTTTTCTCCAGTATGGGTTCGCTGATGTATGATAAGACTTGAGCTTTGACTAAAGCATTTTCCACACTCTCCACATCTGTAGGGCTTCTCTCCTGTGTGGATTCTCTGGTGGGCACCAAAGTTTGAGGAGTCATTGAAGCTTTTCCCACAGTCAAGACATTTGAAGGGTTTTTCTCCTGTGTGGATTCTTTGATGTCTGATTAGGCTCCTGCTTCTACCAAAGCACTTCCCACAGACACTGCACTTATAAGGATTTTCCTTCTGGTGGGTCATCCGGCACATAAGACGAGCACTCCTTCCAAAGTTTTCTCCGTATTTGAGAAGTCTATAGGGTCTTTTGCCCATAAAGGGCCTCTGATGTACCACAGTTTTCCCTAAGTCTTTGGGTTGAGATATTAGTTTTCCCTGTCTGATTCCTTGAATATTTTCCCATTGTCTTCCTGAGATGCATTCTCTTTTATGGTATTTACCCAGATCAGTATTTTGGGGAACAATCATTTTGGACTTTTCCATTAATGCTCTATGTTGTTCCATGTCCTTATATATTACCTGCGTTGCATCCTCCTTGACACGACTTCCAATTTCAAAATCTGAGAAAAAAAAGACAATAAAAATTTCATACCATTAAATGTATGAACATAAACATGGTCTGTCAGGTTTCATGTTATGGCCCCTGTGTACGTCAGTGGCCTCAATTTGGGTGACTCTTCCGTGATTGTGTCTTTCAGCTCAACAAATAACTGAGTGATTCCCAGTATAAAATGGCCTTCAAGAATGTTTTCTAAATTAAAATGCAAGCCATTATTCTCCATCAATATGACTAACATAGGGGCAATTTAGCATACATTTCTTAGAAGTTTCACTCTATTCCCTGACTTTTATTATTCCACATCTATATGATGATGCCTTACAATTCATTAATCTTTTTTAACATTAAAATTACTATTTTTAAAATAGAATTTTGTATTATAACATATGTTTCAGGCATGCATCAAGAATCAACATGTCTTCAATTTACCCTTGACCATTTGTCCTGATTAACCCACCACTCTGCCTCCTTCCCTCCTGGTAACCACTAATTGGTCTTATAATCAAAAAGTTTATTTTTGTTTTAGTTCAACTGCTAGTTTCTTTTCTCCATAGTTTAGTGTTTAAACTAGTGTTCAGATTCTAGTGAGCAAGTCCAAATTTCTCAATACACTTCTAAGTTCATTGATATCTTTTAAGTTCATTGAATATATGATACAATATCATATATTATTGAAGAATAATTTTTTATTCTCAAATGCTCCTATCATGTCTTCCTGGCTGTCTCACACACAGATCATATGAATTCAAATATATATCTCACTGTATTACAAAATAGAATTTTCTTCTTACTCTTTCAGCTACATCCCATATTTGTTACAAGGAACACCCTTTACAAGAAGTTTTCTGGGTAGAGAAAATGATGTAATGAGGAGACAGAGGCTTTGGGGTTAGACAACTATGGTTCTGATTCTATAATGGTCATTTAGCAATTGTGTGGTTTTGTACATACTATGAAAAATTTAAACATATAGAAAAGAGATCAGTATATACAATGACCTTCCATTAGTAATTTACCTAGCTGTAACAATGATGTACTATGGCCATGTACTCCCTGCACTCTCAACCCAGACCATTTAGAATTTAGAATTCAGGCCCCATACTAGTTTTATCTATATTTCACAAGTGGTATAACTTAGGTACATTCCAGGTTTGTTTTATTCCCAAACCCTTACTCTAAAGCATTTGATATACTGCTGTGTATCTACTTGCCAGTTTTAATATAAATATCCTTTCACCTATTAACTTGAAGCTGCTGATATCCCTCAATCCAAGTGGCTATGGCCTGGGCTTGGGAGAGTGTGGGAAGGAAAATAATAGGGACAGGCAGAAACATGAGCTCATGTTGAGGATGGCTGTGGAATCTTAATACAAGACTGATGCAGAAAACTGGTTTGGAAACTTACAATAGTGTAGGCAAGTGATACAGAAAGATTGAACTAGATAGTGGCTATGAAACCTAGATATGGACTAGAGAGTTCTACAATAGCTGGAAAAAAGTGTCACCTGCCTGGATGTAAATAACGGGAGAGAAAGTGTCAAAAATACTTCTAAGGTTGTAAGTGTGGATGCCAGGTGGAGGACACAGAGAAGAGCCATGATATGAGAAGAAAGACGGTGTGACTAGTTTTGAAAATTTTAAGTCTGAACTGCTGAAAAGAAGCCCATGAGGAAAATATACAGTGACACTCAGAGGAAAGCTTCTTTCTCATCATACCTCTGTCTATTCATTTTCTCAGCATATCATGCATAACTGAGATATTTAAGCTTATGATATCATCTTCATTTGAATTTTTCTCATGCCTAATTCTAAGGTCTTTATGATAGTATTTTCAGGAGATATGAAATATTGTCTGACTCCTATAAAAAAAAAAAGAGGCTGAGATCCAAAGACTAAATCACTAGAATATAAGCTTCTCCCTTAAAAAAAATGACCATGAGGAAAGGGACTTTATTCACTGCTGTGGAATGTGGAAGCAGGAAGAGAGATGGAACTTCAGATAAGAGGAACATCTCCTATCTCTCTAACCCTCTCTGGCACACTAGAGGGTGGGCAACAGCACGTCTCTTACCTGTAACCCAGTTTCTTAACCTCTTTGGAATGTCCCAAGAGACATATGACCAATTAATGATGACTGCTGCCCCCAAAGGTAAATTCTCCTGTTATCGTGCATCCCTGCATCCTCCCTGCTGCATGTCATGTATGCTTTGCTCCTTCCTCATTACATCATTGTAGCATTTCCTTGCTGGGGTATATAAGAAGCTTCACAACTTCATAAAAGTTGGACCTAGACATGCTTCCCAGGATCCCTGTTCTGTGGGTTAGCCTCACAGACTGCTATCAATCTCTTCATGTCAATTTCTTCTTCATTCCACATGTGACTCCTAACGATTGCCACAGGTCATTCCCTCAATTGGGCAACAGCTTATTTTCTCAAATAGTGCAGGGCTATCAACCATTCAATGAACAAGTGTTTATGAGTGATAGATGAGCCAGCTTTACTGACTTCAGTAAATCACACTTCTTCTCTCTTAGCCTGCCATCCCTTGCTGATGCTTACCAATTGGACTTTGCAATAGACCTGCAGGTCCCTGGAACACGCACTCTTGTAGAATTTCCTCCTCACTCATTCTCTCACTGCCAGAATCTTCTACTATTGCCTCCTGTGAGGTATCCTCAGGTTCCCAGTCTATAGGTTCCTGGGATTCTACCTCAAAATCTTCTATTTCTTGAGTTGAGGGTGATGGGACTTCCTCTGCTGTGTTGGTGGAAGGGGCAGATGCACGAGAGTTAATCAGGGCATCCATCTCCTTATAGAATGCACAGGACTCTAGTACATGACCATTCTTCACTTTACGGTAACTTTTCTGAAGGCTTTTGAACTTTGTTCGACACTGCTCTGGGGTCCGAAGGAAGCCATACTCCCGCAGTTGTTCAGCCACAGCCCCATACAACTTGCTTTTCCGATGACAGGCTTGAAGTGCTTCATAAAAACGAGTCTCACGCAGGATATCGAGAAAAGTCTTGGTTTCCTCATAGCCCCAGTGCACACCTGCCATTCAAGGATAAAGTTCAAAGGTATAGTGATTTTGCAGCCTCTGTACATTACAAGTAGAAGGGGGTCAAAGAAAACAAATCCCATTCACAATAGCAACAGGAACTATAAAATGCAGGGAATAAGTCTTGCAAAAAATAAGGTCTCATTTTGTATATAAAAAAATCTGTAATAATGTATTCAAAGGAAAGACTATAAAAAAAGAAGACACCTTCTTTCTGAGTAGGAAGACTTGAATTTTACAGATAACAAAGATGAAATCCTTGTTGGACTTTAAAACTGAAATTGATAATAGAGATTTCACAGTTTACTTGGTAGAGTAAATATGCCTTTAATCAGTTTTCTTTGAAGAGAATTATGATCAGAGTAGTTCTGATGTCACTGAGTTCTCTACTTGGAGAGATGAAAGTTCTGCTTTTACAGCAAAATATGATTTTTCAGGATGTGTCTGTATACAGTTTGGTAAGTGTGCCTGCCGTGGATTTTACAATCTGTAGTAGGAAAATCTCATCTCTACCCTCCCTCTATTATGGGGTGTTCTCTTTTAGTCCTACCACTGATTCCCACTCTAAGAGGGGAATTTCTAAAGTGTGAATATCTGCATATACATAGCTGCATCCTCCCATGCTTTTCCTGAGATGTTTCATTTGATCATACTCATGATTACCTTTCTACCTCTCCTCGTATGATTTATTTTTTTATTCTATGATCATTTTCTCCCATAAAGCAGAGAAACATTCTAACAACAGTGATACTAACCAGTGTTTCACTACATCTTAAAATCTACAGAAAGCCTTCACCTACATTGTCATTTATACTACCACCAACTCTGGCATTCTCGGACACATTTTACAGATGAGAAAACTGAAGGTCACAGTAGCACGGATGTGTTTGCTGTCATACTGTTAACTGGCAGTTTAGTCCTGCACATCCCAGTCTCCAAATTTAAACACCAGTTTCTTTTATATGGTATATCTTTTCCTATCCTTTTGATTTCAGTGTCTCTGGTTCTTATAATTAAGCTGTATCCTTTTCTCATAAGCAACAAATTAACTGTTTTTAAAAAATCTAACAATCTTAACCTTTTGATTTATAATTAATGATATATATCAATTAATGTTTACCTTCTTACTACCTTTTTTCATTTAACTCATCTACTTTGTAGAAATCTACTTTGTAGGTCTAATTTGTAGCTTTCTTTTCCTCTGTTTACAATTTCATTTTTCCCCACTCCTTTTTTTCCTGGTCAGTAACACATTATTTCACTGGATATTCAGCATAAAAATGTCTCCTTGACTGATTACGATATAGTGCATTTGACAGCTTTATACCAATTCTCAGATAATGTTCAATCCTAAGACTCTTTTGACTCTATTTACCTTTTTTCCACAGGATTCAAAAATTTTAAATCCATTCAGTGCTCTCACCTGAAAAGAATCCTCCACAGTCACTCAGTGCTGTAACTCTGAGAAACAAACACCTGAGCATACTTTTAGTTATGTGGTTAAACTTGTGACTAGTATTGAGGCATGTGTGAAAGCACTCCCTGGATTTGGTCACTTCTGGTCTATTCCTTTTCCACAAGCCCACACCATTAACTTCCATGCCCAAGTAACAGAAGTGGAATTCTTACCACTGAGGTTCTGGAATAAGAAGGGGGCACCACGTATCTCAGGCTTTGGGAGAAATTCAACGCCCATTTCATCACCATCAGACTCTTCTGCTGCGTCTTCCTCTTCTACCAAACTGATCTGCTCTTTAGTGGGGATGCCATTTCTCTTTAGTCTGGGGAGAGACAGAACCTCTTTTGGCTTATCAGCGGGGGAAGCATGGGCTGCAGGGTTCAACAAAGCATCCATGTCCTCAAAGAAGGCACACGGTTCCAGCACATGGCCATTCCTCACTTTCCGATAGCTCTTCTGGAGACTTTTGAACTTGGTCCGACACTGCTCTGGTGTTCGCAGGAAGCCACATTCTCGCAACCACTCAGCTACAGCACCATAGACCTGACTGTTTCGGGGACAAGCCTGAAGAGTTTCATAAAAGCGAGACTCTTTAAGAATTGCGAGGAAAGTCTTAGTTTCCTCATAGCTCCAATGCACGCCTGCTATCTTCTCATCTTCTAAACCCCACTGCTGTTGCTCTCTCCACGTTTTCCCTGCATTCCTTGCAGGGATCTGAACAGCATGAACTGACTTTTCCTTGATGTAGCTGCTTTTCAGAACATTCCTCTTATTAGTGGAATGTAGACCTAAGGCCCATGGCTCCTTTCTTTGCTCCAACTGGGCTATCTTGTTAGATGTTGACACTGTACTTCCTAGAGAAAGAGAAATACATCAATGCTAGACAGACAGTGGCCACTGCATGCCCCACTCTTCTCTTCAGCCTGCTCTCCTGGGCTATTTGTCCATACTCAGCCTTTGAGGTGAAGGATAGAATTGGAGCTTTGGTAGTAAACTAAATTCAGATTTTAATGTTGGCTTTCAAAGCTGTAAACCTGAAACTTATACAGTGTTATGATGCAATGTTATTTCTATTAAAAATACTGAAAAATTAAAAAAAGTAAAAGCTTTGTCCAAATCAACTATTTTCTAGAGACTTCCTCCAACATGACAGTGCCCACTATAGGTATTCTTACACAAGTTATTTGGCATAATTAGGTACTTATTCTGTCACCTTACTTTTCTTGTATGTACTATTTCCACTGCTAATTCTTAAGTGTTGTCCAATATAACCTTTTATCATGACAGAAATGTTCTATAATTGTGCTGTCCAATACAGCTACTGAAAATCTTAAATGTGGCTACTGCCAATAGAAAACTTCTAACCTTATTTAATTTTAATTATAATAAATTTATACAGAAATAGCAATGAATGTTACTGGCTAACTATAAAAACAGCAGCACAGGCTTGTACTTTGTATAGTAAGTATTAGTGCACATTTTAGGGCTATACTTTTATTCATAAGTTTGTTTTTGAATAATAGCTCACATAACAATCACATTTATCCTGACTAAGGTAGATGGCACAATTCTTCAAAAATTTGTAAGTGACATTTCAGAGGTTACGTGTGCCTGTAAATTTGTACCTATATAAATAATTCATAATGTAGTTTTAAATATTGTATGAAATTACTTCTTTTCTTCCATTTATAAAATCTAAATCCATCCCAACAAACATTTGCTGGGTGCATAAGTCAGGTCCTATACAAAGTATTAGAGTACTATGTTAAGCAAGAACATATCCTAAAAAGATTATGTGACTTTTACTTCACTGAACTGTGTATGTTTCAGTAATATACATATGTCAGTAATATATAACACTTCTCCAATGTTTTAATCACTAAATTACAAAGAAAAAATACTTTAAACTGGAAGAAAGTAATGAATAAATTAAAAGAAGATGAATAATAATTACTATGTCTGGTGTACTAGACCACAGAAATGATTATATTATGTCTTTTATGTTATTAACATTTAAAACTACTTTATCATTGATGGATATGAATATTTTAGAAATTCCCAAAGCTTTTATTTGAAAAGGTGAAGAACACTTACCCAGGGAGACCATGTTCTCAACAACGTTGTCCTTCCTAGCATCGCAGTAGAAGTCTCTGTGAGCAGGAGTGTGATGCATGCTCTTCTTGTAGGGAAAGCCTCTTGCCGTGTGGACATCTTTCACTGGCCCCTGTAACAACACTAATAGCAGTGACTACCAAGGTAGCCACACTGGCTTTGAATGGTTACAGATGAAGCACAGATGTGCCCTAAAGAATTAAAATCAAGGAAACAAGTGTCTTTTGTGTGTCAGTGAGGCATAAAGACTCATAAGACAAATGATCCAACGTTACTCAGAAGCTTGGGTCTAATCTTTTCTGGAAAAAGGACAAGGCAGGGGGGAGTCTCTTGAATGTTTAAAAAATTGAGGATAGTGAAGGCAAAGGAAATCTTTGGGACCCTAGGAAGAAGACCAGAGAGAACAAATACAACTAACCTGAGATACTACAGGAAGCAGTGTGGTTGTCACTTCCTGATCTACAGTGTCCCAATCATCAGTAGGAGCAGGAATCCAGGGAGAAGAATGAGCTGTAAGAAGAGAAAGAAATAATCAGTGTCCTAGGCTCTGTCCTTGAATTCATGCTGCTTCTCCTTTTAAGAAATGAGCATGTATAAAAAAACTAATTAATATGAATTGATCTTTTCTCAATGTGTTTAGAGCAATACTTGAAACCGCAGCACTGTAAAGCAGGGCTCACAAACACAAATGCTTTTTGGGAGTAAACTAGTACAGTATAAAATGGTCAGACATGGGCTATGTGGAACTAAAGGGCACATGTTCTATTGAGAGGGTTCAGTCAAGGCTCAACTTCACCTGGTGCAACACTGCGAGACCCTGGCCTTGGTATAGCAAAGCTCCTGATATTTCTAAGAGCAGCCAGAAATCTGAACTTTTATGTAAAAATCTCAAAGATCTTAAACCTTGAGAAGTAAAAACAAACAAAATCCCCAAACTAAAAAGTTTTTGTAGGTGAAACAAGTATGGCTGACATATAATTACCACTGTGCAACCTCTAAACATTAATGTGCTGTAAGTGATACTGCCCTCAAGAGTATGGCATAAACACAAAGTACTGGCTACCACAGGTAGATACACCCCTCAAAAGGTGGGAACAAGCTACTTAAACTAAAGCAAATCTAACCCCTACTCTAGAACTCACAATCTAGAGGAAACTTCAAGAATAAATATTACAGTGACTAACAGCTCAAAAGTTTAATTACTACTTTCTACAGTAGCAAACTGAATCACTTAGAAACATAGTATTTCCTTAGGCACACCAGGCTCAAATCATAGGTCCTTTTCAGAATAAATTCACCTTTCTGAGACAGTTATCCCACAAATATCTATCCTCCATTCCTCCAGTAAATCCCTCCACAGACAAACATTTCCATTTTAGGATTTCCTTAACACCCTGGGATGACAAAACCCAGAAATGCCAAGAATTTATCATATTAAGCTTATCTGCTAATGTGAGAGCCTCTAATTGATGTGTAAAAGGGAACTCTGATGTTGACCTATCAGAAACTATTAATATCTGCAATGCATTCTGTAATGCTACAGACTTCTGAGGAGGGGAGGAAGTAGGAATAGTGAATCTTGCCTTGATGAGAGGTTAAGTCAAAGAGATTTGAAATTTAAAAATAAACATGCTTTAGGGGAGAAAGGAAACTAACATTTACTGAGCACTGTTATGCACTGGCCCTTTTACTATGCCTCACTTAATGTACACTTGCAACTTTATTATTTTCCATTTACAGATGAGGGAATGGAAAGTTTGAGGAGCTAAGTAACCTGACCAAGGTCACACAAAGAATGGCAGAGCTAGGCTTTGAATCCAGGTTGTCTGCCTCTAAAGCCTGTTTGCATTCATGACCCTTTTTTGTATTACTTCCCCAAGATCACATAGAAACAGAAGAGACAGGATAAGAACTCAGGTCTTTTCATTCTTGGTTCAGTGATCTTGAATCCTCTCTTTAAGTCTGACAGGACACTCTGGGCGATGGAGAGGTCACTGTGGACTGGGAAGGGCAGGGTGTTCATTTCCTTATATTTGACTTCATTCACTAATATCTAGGTGAGCTATATCAGTGGTCCCTTCTCTATAAAGCCTTATCATTTGTCACTCATATCACTTCTGCGATACCTTATTTTGAGTCAGTTTTTGAAAATAAATGTGCTTCCCTTTTAAAATCTTTGGAGTTGTTTATAATTAGTCAAAAATAAATTCACAAACTGATAGAATTAAGATTTTAAATATCATGGCAAGACTTTGAGGCCAGGCTGGGAACTCTAAATGTTTCCATCCCTAAAAATCCTTTGATGTATGACACACATATTGCCAACTCTTAAAACTCTTAAAGTTAATGAAGTCTCTTCCCCCAAATATTCAATTTATTTCCACATATATCCACTATGATCTCTGCACTGGTCAAGAGTTCTTACCATTCCTGGGTAAGGGCTGAAGCTCTCTCTTTTGGTTCAGCAGCTCCTGGTGTCCTAAATGCAGGCTTCCAGCTTCATCACGAGATACCACTCTGGGTTGGGTCTCTACCTGCTCGAGCTGAAAATCTGCCATTTCCCATGCAGCTCCTAGTGGGACTTGCATCTCTGAGTGTATGGGACTGCTAACCTGGGAAAGTCAATGCCATAATGGAAAGGTTGAGGGAAAAAAAAGGGGCCAGATCAGGATGATAGTCCCCTGAGAAAAATATCTAAGAAAGTCAGAGGATGTGAGAAAGGAACGAAAATTTCACTCCAGTGCAACGGAGTCTTTTAGGTCATTAGTTTAATAACATTGTTCATAAGTATGGACATCAGAAAACAGGAGAGGGCTCCTTATTAATACATGGAGAGGGAAAGATCTGCCAGGAGTGCAATACAGATTCCAATTCTTTGTTATCAGATTAGGCATTTGAGTTCTCACATTTATTAGATTCACAAAGAAATAAAAGTCAACAGAACACAAATAAATTCAAAAGCCACGAGGAAAAGTCAAAACAAATTAACAACCAAAATGAATTACACAACTGGGGGGGAGGAGAGAGTGGGAGCAGTCAGGGAGGGAAGGCGGTGGGTGAACCCCGGGGAATTACAAATGTGAAATTTATATATAAATAAACTATTTAATAAAAAAACTTAAAAAAAAAACCCCAAACTACTCTCCATATCTAGTATCTATCCTTGACCAACACAACTACCCAAGATAGATCCTCACACAGATGCAAATCCTGTGCAGGATTTCATGAGGTTAATGAAAGGGTCCTGCAAATAAGAACGAGAAGAATATGCAAAGTCACTGATAAATATGATCTGAAAGTTAAACAGGAGGAGTGACAAAGATGATGGCATTGAGGACACTTTAGAATATGGACTGGAATATTAAAGGGTTAGAGAGGGCCCTGGTACAAGTGGTAAAAAGCCAGTCCTTTTTTTTTCTTTTTGGGGGGAGGTTGGGGTGGGAGTATGGATCAAGGTTCAAAGTCAAACCTTATGAAGCATATAATGAATATATTGTTCTCTCATATAATTTTTTTTTTGGGGGAGGACAATATGTCAGAGTTAAAACAAATACTCCATGCATAACATTTAGTTGCATTTGCAAGATACTGTTTTAACCGGTTTCTTTTTTTTTTTCAGCATGAAACTGATCTTTTTTAAAACTATTTTTTTTAGGCATGAAACTGATCCCTTTCAAGTGGATTCACTTTACAGGTCTTTCATTAGTACCATTTCTCCTCCCACAATGAAGGTTAATGCGCTCCTTCAGCACATTCCTACCCATCTGCTTTTCCCATTCCTTTCTTCCAAAAGTTAAAAAGAAATGTGGAAAATCCTCTCACCTGCTGTCTTAGTCTCCCAGTCTCCTTCTCCCAATGTATGACCAGTGCCACTGCCTCCTCTCCACTTTCCGGACACTGCTTCTGTGCCCACGCCTGAATCTTCTCGGGTAAAATGGTGAGAAACTGCTCAATCACCAGCAGTTCAAGAATCTGCTCCTTGGAACGCATTTCTGGCTTCAGCCACCGGCAGCAAAGTTCCCAGAGTTTACTGAACGCTTCATGGGGTCCGGTCACATCCGCATAACAGAACTGCCTGAAGCCTTGGCGAAAGGTCTCTGACTTGGAGCTCTCTGATCTTTCCAGAGTGGGTTCCGAGGTCCAGTCGGTGTCCTTTTCCACCTTCATTATTAGGCATCCCTCCACCTCCAGGGGGCTATCGATCTGAGAGTTCAGGGGTGCAGCCATGCTCCCTCTTGCATGGAAGAGGTCGCCCTCACGACTAACTCAAAAGTAGACACAAACCCGAGAGCTCCCCGCTTAAGGTTTTTGGAAGTGTGAGAAGACAGGAAGGCAAAACCCGGCAGACTTAGCAGGAACAGGGCACTCCAAGGCTGAGGAATCAAATCTACCCCAGGCCTTTGAAAAGGTGAATGGGTATGCTATGGTCCAAACACTCGGCCTCTTTTCCAAACAAGACGCGCCACCGCGATGTGCCTTTTCAGGGTGCATCTCTTTGAGTGCAATGTCCGAGGCAGCGAGGCTAGCGGACGGGGAGAAAATCCCGGGAACTGAGCAAGGAGGGCGGGGCCGGACAGTGGGGCCGGGAGGGGGTGTGGCAGATACCGGGTCCGACTCGGCCGAGGCGCAGCTCGGCGTGGGTGCGGCTGGAGGATCAGGCGCCGCCCGGCAGGGTTCGAGGCTCGCGGCACGCCGGCGTACCCAGGCCGCAGCGGGGGGGCGGCGGCGTTCGAGGACAGGCGCCTGGGTCTTCCGGGGCCCTCGACTTCCCTCAGGAAATCTCCGCCAGCCGAGGAAAGGCCGCGAAGCCGTCTTGACCCCGCGGGGGAGATAAGCCACGGGCAGGAAGCAGGGCCTCACGGGGGGTGACCGCCGGGTCCCCGCGCGCGGCCTTGTCCGCTCCGCCCGCGGACTGCGCGGGGGGCGCTGGGAGCCGCGGCCACGCATGCGCCGCCGCGACCGCGCGCCTCGGGGTCTGAGGCCGAGGCTTCGTCGCCGGCT